>VUQS01016256.1:6988-38087 GCA_015108495.1 Heterochromis multidens | reverse complement strand
CTGTCGCCAAGTGCTTGCTCATAGGGGGTTGTTTGATTGTTGGGGTTTTCTCTGTATTATTGTAGGGTCTTTACCTTACAATATAAAGTGCCTTTGAGGCGATTGTTGTTGTGATTTGGCGCTATATAAGTAAAATTGAATTGAATTTAATTCATTTCTCCAACAAAAGTTTTAGGGTGTGGAGTCCAAAACAGCGTGAAAATCTTAAACCACACCTCAACTAGACAAGTGTGATAAAAGCACTGATCACATCTGGCTTGCTCTCTGCTCCAGTACAAATTATGCCTAACTTTTGTGCTTCCTTGTTTTGTGGAGTTGTATTGCAGCTTCTCCTACTTGTCTCAAAACTGACTTTTAAGCACATACACCATTTGTGTGCATGCTTGTGTGCATGGATACATGCATGCCTTGCATCATTGAGATGAGAGCTTGGGGTGGGGATGAAGCATCTGATGGAAACAGGACACACTCATTCAGAATACTGATGAGATGTGGTGCAGACTCCACAGATGCGAAAGTCAGAGACACATCCATGGTCACACATACATAAATACACATCCTTCACCTTTGTTCACCTGTCATGAGTTGCATTCTCTTGTGTTTATTACTAATATACTTTAACAAGCCCATTGTGGCACTTAAATGCCAAATACGTCTGGAAGTCTGGAATAGCAGCCTCATATGCTGAAATAAGAGAGAACACAGTTTTATTCTTTCTATTCAGTATGTTGTAATAGAGCTTTCACTGCTGAAGTCTTGTTAGGTGAGATTTGAATTGGGGTAGTAATGTTTTACAAGCCATCAGAAGTGAGCCACACTAGATATCTTTTGTAAAGCCTTGTAATATCCCTTACCTCAGAAAACAGTGATTTAGAGAGGATGAGTCATATAGAACCATTGGTAATATTTTTGTGGTAATGCATGTGCAAGAGTTGGACTACACACAATAAGATAAATGGGCTCAGTGTGTTATGAATGCTGTAATTAGAGATTTTTATTCCTCATTTTGTATTCACTTTGTCTCTTAGGAGAATTTGTTGAATTGAGTTTCTTTATTTAGTCCCTGTGCCATAGTTACTGCCCCAAAAAGTCCCTGGCTGTAGTACTTTCTGATTATCCAAAAGCTATTGGGATGTAATTTGCAGCATCACTGGGTGGTCAAAACTCGTAGCTAAACCTTATGTGTCTAACAGGCCATTAGTACAGTCTGTGACCTCATGTTTGACTCTGCAATGTTGGTGTGTTTTTTATTTCTTAGTTAATTTGTCACAGTCATCACTTTACTTTGACCTATGCACTGACATGGCTTCCCAGCAGACACTGCTTAGACATTTTTAGCTATGTGTTATTGATGCACTCACCATACTTGGTTAATGAGGACATTTAAGCATTCCCTCACACTTTTTACATGCTATTTATGAAAAAAAAAAACAAAAAACAAAAAAAAAAACACTTGCCCTGCGAGCAGTCTTTGTTTGTCCTTTAAGCTCGGGTTCTCTAACAGAGGCCTGGGAGCTTGAGGGTCCTGCGCAATATCTTAGCTGTTCCTTGGAATGTGCTCTTCTGGACAGAGATCTTGGATGTGGTTCCTGTAATCTGCTGGAGCCACTCTCTCAGTTTGGGGGTCACTACTCCAATTACCACGGGGACCACTGTTACCTTCACCCTCCACATCTTCTCTACCTCCTCTCTCAACCCTTGATATTTCTCGAGTTTCCCATGTTCCTTCTTCCTGATATTGCTATCAATTGGTATAGCTACATCTATCACTACAGCCTTTTCCCTCTGCTTGTTCACCACTTCTATGTCTGGTTGGTTAGCCATCACCAGTTTGTCTGTCTGTATCTGGAAGTCCCACAGGATCTTAGCTTGGTCATTCTCGACTACCCTAGGAGGCGTATCCCACTTTGACGTTGGGACTTCCAGGCCATACTCGGCACAGATGTTCCTGTGTACAATGACAGCCACTTGGTTATAGCGTCCCATGTATGCCCTGCCTGCTAGCATCTTGCACCCTGCTGTTATGTGCTGGATTGTCTCAGGAGCATCTTTGCATAGCCTGCGCCTGGTGTCTTGCCTGGTGTGGTAGACTTCTATCTCCTCCTTTGGCCAGCTTATTATCCCAGCAGGGTATGTGATGACCGGCAGGGCGTAGGTGTTGATTGCCCGGATCTTGTTCTTCCCATTCAGATGACTCCTCAGAACTTGCCTTACTCTCTGCAGGTATTTGGTGGTTGCAGTTTTCCTAGCGGCCTCTTTTCGGTTCCCATTTTCCTGTGGGTTGCCAAGGTACTTATAGCTATCCTCAACATCTGTTGCCTTCTGGTAGTGCAATCCCCTTAGTTCTGACTAACTTCCCTCTCTTTGTTACCATCCAACTACATTTCTCCAGTCCAAATTGCGTTCCGATGTCATTGCTGTAGATCCTAGTGGTGTGGATCAGTGAATCGATGTCTCATTCACTTCTGGCATACAGCTTGATGTCATCCATGTAGTCGGTATCCGTAGCCAGTCTTGTTAATGATCTCGCTGAGGGGTTCGGGCCTAACAGTGGGGACAGAGCATCTCCTTGGTAAATCCCGCAATTGGCTTGAAGTTACCCTCTAGTGTTGTTCGCCACATTCACATCGAATTCCTGATAAAGGCTCTCAGTGATCTTGTATAGTTCTAAGCATTCCAGGATCCATGTGTGAGGCATTGAGTCTTAGGCTTTCTTGTAATCAATCCAGGCAGTGCACAGGTTGGTCAGTCTGGTCTTACAGTCTCGAGTGACTGCTCTATCTACCAGGAGCTGGTGTTTTGTTGTACACAAGTCAGTGTTAATTTTGACAGGAAATTTTGATTTAGTTTTAGTCATAGTCTTTTGACTAAAATGTAATTTAGTTTTAGTCATAATTTAGGCATCTAAATTTGTTTAGTTTTAGTCTATTTTTAGTCGTCTAAATATCATAAGATTATTGTTGACTAAATCTAAAGTTGATTCAGTTAACTAAAATATAAAGTGTAAAAGTTTGTCGTTTTTTACCGGTGAGAGTTGCTCCACAGGGTTTGCAAAGCATCTTATTTTCCTTGACATCAAATGCGAAATGTGTCCATACCTTCTTTTCCTCCCAAGCGGTGACATTTTGTCGCGTTTTCATGACAAACGAGGAGCATGGGAGCTGTTTGTCGACAGCAGATCAAAATGTGCACGTCTAACTTTACTGCACAAGGAGATTACTTGTGATTGGATCACTTCCAAACTCGTCACGTCTTTCTACACAACTTAATTAGTTCTGATTGGATCTTGTCTCTCCAGAACATTTTCATCTCGTTTTTATTTGTTGATGAAAGCGTCAATACATTTCATCCTAGTTGTTGTCCTCGTGCATTTATTTTTATTTAGTTATCATCTTGTTTTTGTCAGAAAAGAGAGGCTGTTGACAAAAACTATGATGAAAATTATTAGTTAATGAAATTAACACTGACACAAGTGACCCCCAAACTGGGTGAGTGGCTCCAGCAGATTCTAGGAACGACATCTGAGATCTCTGTTCAGAAGAGCACAGTCCTAGGAACAGCAAAGATACTGCACAGGACCCTTAAGCTCCCAGGCCTCTGGTAGAGGACTCGAGCTTGACGGATAAAGACAACCCGCAGGGCAAGTGGGGATATACATATATATGTATGTATGTGTGTGTGTGTGTGTGTGTGTGTGTGTGTGTGTGTGTGTGGTATTTGACACAAATTTTTGTAATTTTGCCTCAGTACACCATAGTGGATTTTAATCAATCAAGATGTGTTTGAAGTGCAGACTTTCAGTTTTAATTGAAGGTTTTTAACAAAATAATATATTAACTGTTTCTTTTAATAGACGGTAACCCATTTTCAGAGGCTCAGAAGTAATTGGACAATTGACCGACAAGCACTTTCACAGGCAAATGAAGCTTGCTTCATCATTTTTTTTCATTACTTTAAATAATGTGATTGCAAAGTATTTCTACTGATGTTACTACACATTTGCTTGGGTTTTATGGTTTCACGCAAATGACCCTAGACTATTTTTAGCATACTGGGCATGGACATGGGCATGCCATTGCTAGGACATGCCCATTATCACTTTGCAAAGCTTCAATTATGGGCTAAGTCAGATAGGCACATGGATCTTACCAATTTAGCAATCTCACCTGAAACTGTGAGCTTTGCCTTCAGGAATCAGTGGCTAACAATGCATGTTCACAAGGCATGACAGGCTGGCATTGGTGATGGCCAATTAAACTAGCAGCCTTTTCACCATTTAAAAGCAGTTTTGTGATTTCCCCATGTTTATGAGCTACACACATAAGTATGCATAACTCAAAAGACTGAGTGGATTTTATAGACATTGTTAACATTACATTTGCCCTCTTCTGAAAACAAAATAGTCATTTCAGATTTCTGAAAGCAATTTGTCTCTTATACAGATGGTCCTTGATTTTCATTATCTATTGTATGAAATACAAATAAAAGATACTTCACTTACTTTGGAAAATGTAATTAAGATTCAGAGTGAGGATCTTGTGTTTATTTGTTGAAAGACTGGAAGATCTCTGCATTTGAAAGCACAGCGTGATTAAGCATTCACAAGCTTTATATGTTGTAGGAAAGCAGACTGAAACTCAAAGAATGGGTAAATTATTATGTTGTGAAACGGGTAATATCTCATTGGAAGCTCCCTATATTAAATTTCTGGTCTCAGACACACATGGTCGGCTGGCACAGTAGCAGAATATTTCCTTAATTAAGTTGTCTTTGAAACCAAGAAAGCAGATAACAAGTTACGGCATGTAAAGGCAGTTAGTATATGTTGAATGTAAACCCCATGTGACAGTTCTCCTGCTTGACGTTATGTAGTATATCACAATCAAACCAGCCATCATAAGAACTATAAATCTCTGTACAGTAAATCTGTTCATACATGAAAGGCTTGGTAGAGTCATAAAAAGAGCACAAATACCCCTCATTCTTGATTTCAAACTGTCATACATTCATAACAGTAAATTGATCTAGATATTTCTCCACTGAGCACAATGGATTTTTACAAAAATAGCCATGTGGCATACTGCAATTTGAGGTCTGCCTTTCTTTTCACTGGGTTTGATAATGAGTTTTACATTTCCACCCACTTCTATTAATCTACTATTTATACCCCTTTACTTTATTCCCCTCAAATTCTTACCACCCTCTCTTCTCTTCTGCTCAACTCAGATGTTCAGTTCAATTTCCTCATCTAGATCTCTCTCTTTTGTTGCCTCACATCGAGAGGTGGGAAAAAATTAAAAACCCATCTTCCTTTGCCCGGTTCATACAGTTCTTTTCTCCTATTTCTGACTGTAGGTAGCATCAAAAACAATGACATTTTGGGGAAATACCACAGTGTCTTTGAGTCTGAGCTTTCTTGATTTATTTGACCTCTTCAAATCTCTTTGAACCCCCTCAAGCTCTGAATGGCAGATAACACTTCTTTAACTTGCAGTTGCCGAATAAAAGTTGCTGAACTCTTAAATGTTTATATTTTTACCAAAAGGTAACCTGAAACATTATCTGATTTTAAGTTCTAAAAAGTTAAACCTGAATTAATTAAAATGGATACATTACACAGGCGAGGTGGTTAGCCCTGTTGCCTCACAGCAAGAAGGTACTGGGTTCGAATCTAGTCTGGGGACATTCTGTGTGAAGTTTGCATGTTCTCTGCATGTTAGATAAGCAGAAGAAATGGATGGATATATTACACTTAGCTATTTATTTAATGAGGAAAAGACCAGATTTGACATATCTGTACTTCTACAGTTAGCAGTAACTCTGAAAGTCACATCGGAAATTCGAAGTAGCTAAAGGCTTTTTCTCATGTTGTCTAAAGTTTGTGAGTCCACTTTCAGGAGTATACTGAATAACAGTCATGTGAATGACAGGGCTGCAAGAAGTAAGTCATTGCTCTCCAAAAAGAACACTGCTGCCCATCTCTAGCTTGACATGGATCACATGGTATAGCAAGAAGGCTGTTGGAACAATGATTTTTAGATGGATGAAACCAAAATTTTTTTTCGTAATGTGAAGTGCTCTGTTTGGATTAAGAAAAACACTTCATAACAGCATAAGAACTTATCCCATCTGTCGTGGTAGTTAATGTTTTGGAATGCTTTAATTTGTATTTATTTATTTTAAATATAAAAAAATATCAAAAGGTTCACATCTTTATCCTATATTAAACTGAAATGTTAAAGTTGTACCTATGAAAACTGAAAGTTGTTTTTGCATGTGTTTTCTTTAATCTTGTAACACATCAAGTATCGTATGGGTCCTGGAGTGAAATGTCTAGGTTCAGAGAATATAATATTACTCTAGTAGCCATAATAAGAAAATAATGATCTTTTTAGAGATGGTGGCTGGAGTTCTGAATCTTCTCAGTGAGTTTCATTTTCCTCCTGATGAATGTTCAGTATAATCAGTAGGTGAGAAGCTCAGACCAAAGTGCAACTGGAAGCTTTGCACCCTAATGGCTGTCATTTGTCCCTGCCATATTGGGTGGCTATTGAATAACTTCACCGGGCAGATGAGGAAGAGCCAATTTCAGGGAATTTAAAGTGATATCCTCTATACCTTTGCTAGTTATAAATCATCAGGGGAAAGGGTAGAAAATGACAACAGCAAAAAAAAAAAAAGGAAAACAAGTACAAATAACATGCCCCCCAAACATTTAAAATAGATGGACCACTTTCTATTGAGACTGAATTAAGATTGGATCCCTTTCTAAATAATTCTGATACTGTGTATGTTTTTGTGTGTGTTTTAGATTAATGTGTTTACATTATGTGTGTCTCTATACTTAAGTTATATGCAAGTGCTATACCAGTGGTACAGCTTAAGGGATGGCGCTGTCAATTGCTCCCCCCTGATTTCTTCTAACTTGGACCAAAATAATTTTGGTTATTCCCTGATATTTCCCTCAGTGCGACCAGTGTTGAAATATGTCACTTATTCAGTGAAATATATCACATCCACAGTAGCTGATGGATTGGCACCAGGTTTGTTACACACAGAGGAAAATGATGTTACCGGATTTTTCTGACTTTCCGGTAATGCCACTTTGAGGTAGTAACTTTTGATTTTGCCATCAAATTTGATAAATATATTCATGGTGCCCACTACATACAGCACCTGTGATACCATCTTGATCTGCCAATGTTTCCACTCGTGTTAAATATTTATCCTTCAAATGGGTAAATTTTAGCATGTCTAGGCATATGCTAAACATTGGGAAGGCTAGAACACTGGCTAAACATTAGCAATGATATGTTTATGTCGTCATTGTAAAATTTTAGCACATAGGCATTTACTACAAAGCAGTGCTGTTCTAAAGAGCAGCCTAACAGGACCACTAGTGTGGCTGTAATCTTGCAGTCTTCTTTTTGTCACCTTCTTTATCCTTTGCTGATAATGGTGTCCACATGTATTACATTTTCTTGGCATAGAAGGTTAGGAGCATGTGTTAAGGGGGGAACATAGAGTAGATGGAAACACACATACCATACAAACACACATACACACACACACATATACTGTAGCCCCTTCAGATCAATATTCACATGTATTGTGTGTGAGCTCATGGTCTTGAAAACAGCATATACTGGAAGTGTGATAAATGCAGGGGGATGATCATGGGTTCCTTGACTAGTGGTGGAAGTCTTACATTTTATATCAGTGACATGTCTAGTGGAGCTGTCTGCTCTAAATGCTGTCAATCAATATTCCTGGCAGTTTCTGTTATGGCTACTGTTGAATATGAATCAGCTGACCCCACCTATCTGGTTGACCTTCACCATTTCTGACATCCACACACCAGCCTGGGCAGTTTAAACACATACTGTGTGCTGCGCACATTATTCACTCACACAGAGGTGTTTTGCACACTTTTGCACGCAAAAGTGGAGTGTATATGGATGTAGAACCCTGTCTTTTGAATGATGGGTTGTCTGCTTCAGGGAGTAATGAATTTATATCCTCCGTCAGCATCAGTGAAGGACAGCTGCAATGGCTCTGCCATATAACAAAATGGACACACTTAGCACACACCAGCATCAACATGAGGTATCCTTGCTCTGGTATAGCAAGGATATTGCATGGTATAGTTTCCCTTTTTGTGAAAACACACATAACATCTGCCTTAAAAATGTTTTGATGGACATGATGTACTAGAGGCAAGAGATGGTGAAATTATCATGAAGTTGGTCAAAAATAAATTGTATTTCTTGCCGGGGGGACATGAAACACATCTGTTTTTTGGTGTTTGACCTTTTCTTTATGTACAGTTTTTCTGGTTCTATGACTATTTCAGCTTCTTTAAAAATAGAATAACTCCAAAAAGTATGTTTTACCAGCTATGAAATTTGTAGCTTTAAAATCAGTTCATATTTTTTTAGCTCTAGTATGCTGCTAGTAGTTGCAGCACCAAACCTGTCAGTCACTTTGAGAGCACAAAATGTGTTTATTGATTCAAAACCCAAAAATCAGTAGTGGGGTGTTCCAGTGCAAACTGAGAAGTATGCTTGGAGTAAGATTTCATGTGTGGGGAAGCTCCTAAATGATCATGTGATGGCACTCACTTTATGGGCTTTCTTAATGAATATTATTCTCTAATATTCACTAATTGTACATGACTCTAAGACTAATTGATATTAGTGTTAAAGTCATGTGAAAAACTAATTCCAACATACATAACTGTAATTTCAGTTGACTCATTAAATTTTGCCTTTCTCTTAAGCTCTTAAAAAGCCTCCAAAATAGCATTAATGCTAACACTGCAGTGAGTCAGTGACATAACAAAAAATAACTAGGGAGGCATTCAAATAAATAAAAAATAAAAGTCATATAATGCAGCCACTTTAATTTCGGTGGTATTGTATGGATAATTGCATTTTTCTACAGACAGACAGAGACCCACTTAAAACTTTGCTTAGCAACAGTTGTTTGTGTAATTATCTGAACAATTACTATTTATATTAAAGCCAAAAACATTCTTTTACAGTTGCTTTTGGTGAAAGAGTGCCTCTTATGCCACCAGTACATGATTTGTGTTTCAGTGTACCCTGTTGTCTTAAAAGCAGAGAGGACTGGTATTCATTTTTTTAAAAAAAGAAAGAAAAGAAAGAAAATGTGAAATGTCACCCAGCTAAAGTGGCTATTTATTCAAAGTTCACCTGTTCATAGCAGGTACATTGATGCTTCATTTGGCAAGGATTGTTATTTCTAATTCATCATTAGTCATGAAAGTAATTTTCTTTTACCATATTTAGTTTGAAAATTTGTTTTTTTTCTCTCTGTGGTTGGATTCAGATTTTGCTCATTAGCTGTGAAAACCTTGGTTAGATCAAAGTCACCCAACCAACCCTTTATGGTTGACACAAGAAAAGTGTGTTCTTTTAAAATAAGGTCTATTTTTCTAAAGCATCTCTGTGTTTTCTGAGGTCTATGTAAATTTCCACAGCAGTGTTGAGAGATGGCACATCAACATAAATGCAGTGTTGTGACACTCTGCCACTGCAGGAGTTAAGGTAGCGTGCAAAACCTTTGGCAGCTACCCTGAGTGGAGAATTACATGCTTGGACGCACAGCACATACTGCAAACACAGGCTGAACAAAGCCCACCAAGGAAACAACTAGTGTGATTGAATATGCATACAGTACATGGTTCACCTACGTCCCATCCTGCTGCAGTATATAAAACATCAACTTGCAACAAAAGTTAATTCAATCAGGCCCATGGATTTGAAAAGCCTCCTAGATTCTTGCACAGAAAACATCAGGTCTGCAACACTGTAATCCAATTGCATATTATAATTACAAAAGAGGCTTTGTCTTTAACCACTGTATACACACAGTCACAAACATGTGCATGCATGAATTTGTGCAAGTGAGACAGGCTGTTCTCTCCTGCACACAAAGCCAGTTTTTGTGACCCAAACCATCTATTTTCTTTGTCTGTGATGGAAGAGAAGAGGCAATAATAGTACAGAGAAGCAAAAGGAAGGAGGGCAAGAGAGGAAGAACAGAGTGTCAACAGCTGGTGAGAAATGTTGGTATTAGGTGGTGTTAGCAAGCAGTGCTTGTGGCTGATATGGTTGCGTGAACTAAAGCGTTTTTTCAGTGAAGGGATGCTTGTAGTGTTTGTAACTCTCCTCTCACCACAGTCTGAGTTGTGCAGCCAAACCCCTGCTTTTACTCAGAACTTTACAACTGCTCTCAAATTCTCCTGATGAAGAATAGAGAGACAGTGTTGGTCCAACAATGAACATTAACTCAGAGTTTTGGTTAAAATTGCATGTGTGGAAACAGATGACAAAATTCGTTGATTTGTTGAAACTACACGCCAACGCAGTAATCATTCTCAGAAACGCTGGTCACATTTGTGACTTATGTATCTTAACACACTAGTTTGGATGTGGACTTGCTCACTAAAACACCCAAGTCACACAAAACCATAAACTAACTAACCAATTAAGGCTGAAGCCGCCGAACACTTCCTATGTTTTGTGAGGTAAAATTATTGTTTTTGTCAATGAAATCTGATACTTTAGTGTAATGGCTTCATCATTGCCGGAAAGAACAACTGCTTTTGCATATGACCTATTAAATTACACATTTTTGTTGTTGATAAAAGCGGTTGTGACATTTCACATTTGACAGAAAATATTGAGATTTTTCTTTTTTGTCCATTTTTGCCAAACCCAAATACTGCTTTTATTTCAAGGATTTCTGAAAATGGAAGCTAGTGCAGAAGTGCCTTAAACCAGGATTTTTTCTAATGCAGTTGTGGCTGGTTTCATAAAGAAGTCTGTGAAAAAATTTACCCTACTGCTCACTTGATATATAACCTCAGTAAACACTTTCCTAATGAGTTTACAGTCTCAATCTCTACTTTCAAGTCTTGTTTAATACTGCATGTTGTTCATTTTCTAAATTCTGTTCCTGTGTAGAAAAAATAAGCAAAAAAAGCAGGGTATACTTTGTGAATGCCCTGAGGGAATGTCTGTGAATTTCCCACAGATGTTCACTTGGACAAAAGGATTAACTGATTTGGATTTTATGGTCAAAGTTCAAGGTCACTGTAACCTCATAAAACACATTTTTGGCCATAACTCAATAATTCATATGGTAATTAGGACAACATTTCATACAGACTTCTAAATTGTTCAAAGTTCAAGTCTAGACAGAAGGATTCTGAAGCTTAACTGACCGGTGAAGGTTTTTCAACCAGGAGGCAGTAATATTTGTTGTATTGTGTTTTCTGATTCAGTAAACATTCAGTATACACTGCATTTATTTTCTTCTGCTTTGCTGGCAGTATAAACTAGTAAAGAGTGAAGACACACTGATTTTCACCTTATGCTGCCATTGCTGCTAGCTGTTTTCCAGCTCAATCAAAAGAATTCTTGTAAGTGTAGTGCTAAATGTGACCGATGGCATGATCTCTGTGAAAACTTACATAAATGTGGAAAATAAAGCATTAAAGACATGCTGATATTGACCTTCAGCTGTCAGGAGATATTCTTGAACTTCTTTGCTTCATTTTATCTACACCTTTTCTTTGCTGATTTGTACAGTTTTGATAATGGAAAAGCAAGGCAGTAATAGCTTTAACCTAGGGTCAACACTTAAAGAGTATTCCTATATTCAAGACTTGATCATAATATTTTTTTTTTCTATGTGCCTCTCCACGTGTGGTCTGTAAAAGCATAAGATTGGGCCAGCTCATATATTTGGAAAAGCAAACCGATAATACACACTGACGCATGAAAGCAGAGAAATAGAGACACACTAACACACATACAAGTACACAACTGCCCCTGTGGGGAAATGGATTCAGGGGCTGATGGTCAGCATAGTGGGGGGCAGTAATTTCACAGGAACTCTGTGTGAGTAATACCTCAGGGATCAGGTCTGTGTCTTTATCTTCCCTGGTTGCTCCTCTAACCAAGGAACAAGTTTCAAGTTAAAATGTGTGTATACATATGAACATATGTGTTCATGTAGATGATATGATTCAATCCAAGAAAGCACAAAAGACCTCTGATACAAAGAAAACGCTTGAGATATACTTAAAGTTCAAGATGAACGAAATGAGTGGAGAGCAAGTGTGTTCAGCAACACTGGGGGAGACAGAAGGATAAACTGGAACATTTACAAAAGGGATTGCACAAGTAATTTTACCATTTCCCTTGGCTCTATCACCAGGAGCTGTACACAATCAAGCACGATGTCTCGCATTTGTGCAAACAGATTTCATTTCACAGAGCTTGTTTGCCCAACCAAATCCTGCTTAGAGCACCCTGCTTAGTTTTCTGGTCTGAACATGGACAGATTTACAACATGCCGATTCCTCATATATACTCGAGGTTATAAACATGAATATGCAGATTTAGAAAGGTCTGAATACCCCGACAACATTCTTAAGTTGCCAACTGCTTACTGCTGCTGCCCAAGTACATGAGGTGAGTTTGAGTTGACCTGTAACACTTACTGTGGAGTGTGCAGCGGACCACTGGCAATGCCTGGAGCCAAAGGTTGAGCCAAGGTGATGTCCGAACTATAATGAGGTGTCATGTTTTCCAAGCACAGGCTAGAGGACGAGACACACTTTCACACACACAGCCAGTTTCTCGATTTCATGACAGATACGGCAGTTGACAGTATGGGCTTTGGGAGCGAAGAGTGTTCATTCTGACAGAAGTTTTCAAATCTCGCATATTTGAGTATCTTGCGCTCAGTGTCTTATCAATAATAAAGTGTAGAGATGGGGAAAGTTCACGTAAAGAGACAACCCACTGAATCATTTAATGGCTGTCTGAAGTGGCGACAAGACTATCTGAAGGACATTGAGTGTATATTTGGTAGCTGGTCTCTTGTGGATGTACAGTGACTATAACTGTAATATTTAACAGAGTGCTGCTCTTTCTTAGAAATAGCAATATAATTAGAAATGTGGTATACTAGTTGATATATATATTTGTGTCTTCACAGTTTTACCCCTCACTTATTAGCTGCCTTTTTATGCCTTCAAACCTTGCTCTGATACCTGCTATACATTTACACTGACTATCATCCTCAAGGCATGGTACTACATTTTGTCATTTGTGAAAATGTTCTGCTTACTAGTTTCTCAAGTTTTAAACAGAGTTTATCTTACCACAGGTTTCCACTTGAGATAGCTTCACCAAACTTATTCCCCCACCTGTCTCTCTGTGGATCAAGTTTTTGATGAGTTGGCCCTCGTGGGGTACTGTGCAATCAAATGCATCACTGCGTAAGCCAGCGTAAAATGTCCTAGAAGAGAGGGAGGGAAGTGGGGAGAGGCAGGAAGAGAGGAGAGGGTGTGTGTGGATCGATCACATCACTGCACTCGGAGAGGCCAGAGTGACCAGCCATGAAATGGTTGCTGTCCCCAGAGTAGGTACCACCATTGCCCACAGTTCCTCTGCCTTGCCTTGGCTTGGATGCTGCAGATTCGGACACACAGTACACACATTGCATAATAAGTTCAGTGTGTCATGATGAAAGGAGGAGGGTGAGTGTGTTTGTGCCGTTTTTCTGGTGTGGGATCTGTGTTATTCTACTAGAAAGACCTAACTTGAACTTGAGTGTATGTGTGATCCTTTCTCGGGATGCTAAGCCCTGTTGGCTTCAGTTATAACAGGATCTAATTTGATCTAATCAGGATTTGTTTTACACCTGGTGTTTCCAGGTGAACACAATTAATGGCAATTAACTGTATCACCCCATAGCTGTCAAATGGATGTTACTGCATAGTTGTCTCCTTCGCTGTGACTGCCTGTGTAATCACCTCCAGAAGGGGGGAAAAAATCCTTCATGTTTAGTCAGTGGGGAGTGCACAGTCTGCCATTTGAAATTTACATCTGAGCTGCCTAATGCATACATCTTCAGGCCTAAGACTGTGCAAAGTTTTGGTATACCTTCGAAACTTCTTACATGTCTTGATCTGACATTGAGTAGGCACTGAATATGAGCTTTGGGTATATATTATAGAGGGGGACCATAATGTGAATCCCTTGTTCTTCACAGTAATCAGTCTCACTCTGTATGTTGAAATGTCAAGATTGGATAATTACACTGCTTGTAGAATTTCCTACAGAGAATAATCAGTTTTTCATATTTAGCAGCACTGAATACAAAAAAGCAGACATCATGGCTTAATAATGTTTAAACTGTAAGCCAAGAAAATATATAGCATAATTTATTTTACTTTACCACTCCACTGATTTTACACATAAGAGTCAGTTTGCTAGTCATACGAATTACTGCTCAGCCTGTGAATTCATGCAGTTCTCTTAAGAGGGAAATTAAATCTTTAGATTTTAAACACAAAAATGGATTACAAAGTGGAAATTTTGAGTTATTTAACAGGTAAAGTTTTCAGTAGCTTTGATCTCTTTCGGCAAGTAAAAATTTATATTTTTCAAATACTTGATGTTTGAATGCTAATGACATTATATATTACCATGACCCTTAGTTCTATGTAATTGTACTGCTGGCAGAGATCGCAATGCATCTAATTCCTGTGAGGGTGTTTTTTGTGCTGGAATGAGAGCATTTAAGCCATATTTAAATTTTTACGACATGAACTTTCAGTTAACTCTAAATTGGCTGTAGGTGTGGATGTAAGTGCAAAGGTACTTAGTTGGTATAGACCCCAGTGACATTGGGCCTAGAGATTGGTTGACAACAAACTGGCAAGCACCTGTCACAAGGAAAAAATGTGTATTCCCTGACCAGTTGGCAAATGGTTTCTGGAGGTTGCTGACAGTTGCTAGGTGAAATTGGTCACAAAGAGGTATATGGCACCCAAAGCTTCCTTGTGGTTGCTTTGGTTGCTAGCAGGTTGTTGCGGTCATCAGTAGTTTGAATGGAAGATGCCGACTTGTCTGCAAACACTCGCAAACTACTTGCCAAGTGGTAGTGAAACCGTGAAAAGTGTGACATGAACTGGAAATGTAGAACATTTGCCTTCACAGTAAAAGGTGTGCCTTACTGCTGCAACCAGCACATTTAAAAAAAAATTTTTCTGTTTCCATTGTGTATCAAACTTTTTTTCAAATTTCACTACTGCTTGGAGAGTAAATGGCGAGTGTTTGCAGACAAGTTAGCGCCTTCCATGCAAACTATGGGTGACGCCGCCAATTTGCTAGCAATCAAAGCAATCACAAGGATGTTTTTGGTGCAGCACCCTCTTCGTGACTGATTTCACGTGGCAACAGCCAGCAACCTTCAGTAACAACTCGCATGTTCTTTGGAAAATACATGACCAGAGGTTGCCAGTGGAGTGACCAACCAGTCTTTAGGCCGGCATGACTGAGGCCTTAAGAAAAGTTCATGATTTTGCTTAAAGTATACTCTTTTAAATTTAAAAAAATTTAACTAGATGTTAGAAAGCTCTAAAAGCAAACTTTTCTTGTATTTTCTTTTTACCTGACATCACAGCAACATCATTGTTCAGCTGCAAGGATGGTCCTAATGAAACAGATAATTTTGATGTTGGAAAAACACCAATGTAGCAATAGCAGATTGTGAGTCATTCCCTACTATGAATGAGTACCTTACTTTGATCGAACCAGCTTTAGGTACCTTTATGCCTTCTGAAAATCTTTTCCTGTAATATTTGTCCCTCTTGTTTCATCAAACAGAAACGTCAGGCAACGCGTAAAGTGCTGTACCACAGGTTAACATTTCTTTAGAATGCCCTTCGTAGGAGGGTGGGCCCCATGGGTAGATAATCATCCCCGGGAACGTACACTATACTATGAATAAGTCATCTCTCACCAGGACACAGCCCTCAAGTTCAAATGATTTAGATTTCTCTTGCTTGCTGAGGCACAGGAACGACCACCTAGTAGCAATTCTGATGCATATTATAGCAGCGAGGTTTAATGGAATGAAGGAGAAGCCATGCAGCAGAAGCCGTAGTGGTGGGAGAATATTCAAATGTCACCCCACCACCCACAATCATTCACTCGCTATCAATAATCTTCCCCCGGCAGAGCTGTATTAGAAGATACTCACCCTGATGGGAACATTTGTGTTCCCTTCTGTTCACTTCTTTTAAATGCAGTCATTTTGCTTCCCTCTCTCAAGCTTTTCACTCACTGTCTGACGTTATTGTAATGAACATTTCATTTTTCAATCATTTTATATGATTTATTGTTTGAGGCTCTGAGGGGCAAAGTGGGGCCACAAAGGAAAAGGGATTCTGTCCTTTATTCTCCTGTGTTTTGCTAATGTTTTTAATCTGGAGGCTGTCAGTGTCTTTAGGACCATCAGCTCATAGTCATTCACTTTACCAAGTTGTGGAAATTACAACACCACCGAATGACTGAGTGATTCAGCGTCACACTTTTCATTAAAATAAGCCCACAGAAAAGAATAAGGGCCACAAAGAAAAGGGGAGATGGGGAGAGGGCACAGCGAAATAGTCTTTCCATCGGCAGGAGTTCTCATAAATATTGTAATTGTGTGGTTATAGAAAAGAAGCAATTGTGAGCCACTGTGCTGTGATTGACTTTGACTGAATGCTTTACCTTTTGAATGAATTGAACATGAATACTGGTGTCAAAAAAAAAAATAAAAATAATGGCCTTTGTGAATATGACATGGAATTATCTGATTCCTACTGGCTGTATGGGAAGAAACACAAAAAAATGCATCTACTTTTTCTTCCCTGTCCAGTGTTAAACTCTCAGCATGACTTGCTGATATCTGCTGACTCATTCCATTTCTTCTCAGGTTTAACAATATGAACTGTGTGAACCCCATGAGATAGCTATTTGTATAATGGGATGTGGTAATGTACTGTACCTTAAGGAAAATTAATTGGACCAGCCCAGCTGCATTTCCAATGAGCCCAGTTGCTCCTTACTGGAACTCTTGTCTCCTAGCATGGGTTAAATTTATACAAAGAGCTTTTCTTGTGTCCAGGAGCCTAATGCATGATCAATTGTATGAATGGGGCACCAATCACCCAATTTCTCTTCTCTCCTGAAAGGCCCTGATTTCACCACTCTTGCATGTTATTGTCCCATTTAACATCAAAGCCCTGGTGAGTTATAGACACACAGCAAGAGATAAAGAAAATTCTTGACTCATAACCTTTTCAGAACAGTAGATATTGCTCTTCCATGTCATACTGTCAACGAGTTGTTTTGTACATTTCTTCGCCAGTGCCTCAAGAGTTTAAGACATTAATGGTTGTCTGGAGGGCAGGAAAAGCACATAAAAAATTGAAACACTGCAGTACACTGTGGAAAATATTCAGCAGCAATGTAAAATCTGGTGTTTATTACATATTACAGTAAAACATGATTTTTCATGTTTTCCCTAGAAAGTCCAATGAATGCTGTCTAGCAGTCTCATTTCTTCTGATTCCCGTTATCTGTGTCAGACATAGCAGGCCTTAAAGCACAACTGATTAATGAAACCCATTAATAAACCAATTAACCTCCTAACATTCATCCTCTTTAAAAAAAAGAAAAAAAAACAACTGAAACACCCTAAAAGCTTCAAATATTTAAACCAACTAAATTAAAAATTTTGTGATTTAATAATAATGGAAATTATGATTAAAATAAACAATGAAAGAACAAGTGAAGAAGTAACTTCCTAGAAATTAAAACTTGATTCTTAAGAAAATGATGTCATTGGTTGTTAGGCAGAGCTTGGCAGAATTTCTCACAATGACAACTACAAAAATAGCAGGAAAAAACTATAAAAGTGGTAATAAAAGTATTCCATCCATCACCATTTCTTCTGCAGACTATCCCAGCTGTCATAGGGCAAAATGCAGGGTACACCCTCGACAGGTCGTCAGTTTATTGCAGGGCTAGCACACAGAGAGAGCCAACTATTTATACTCACATTTATACCTATGGCCAATTTAGAATTTCCAGTTAACCTAAACCATGCATATATTTGGACTGTGGGAGGAAGCCGGACTACCCATAGAGAGCCCAGAGAAGCACAGAGAGAAAATGCAAACTCCACCAATAATTATAATAACAATACCAATAATAGTTGATTGGGTTCAGAGGAACACATGCAAAAGAGTGAGCAGTACAAATTGCTACATTATTCAGCTTCTTGGGAGGGTAGAATTTCTTTGATCAGCTAGTATTGCAATAACAGCAATTCAACTCTATAATTATGTTTCTTTTTTTTTGTTGCTTCCCATTTGTGGTTTTAGTGTTTTGGACATATAGTAGCATCCTGTGAAAAATACCAGATTATCTTAGAGCATGACAAGAACACCATATTTTTTCTAAAATTGGATAACAGATGTTCAAGTAAGGGGGAAAAATGTAAGTGAGGGGCAGTATTGCTCATAATTGTGTTGGGTCTTAGAAGTCCTAACTAACATAGGCTCAAAATTGATTATATTTCTTGTTGAAACTCACTTCTTATGCTCTTTGATATTTTTCATCCATATTTAAATCTCTGTTCTTAAATTATTCTCTGATATTATGACAGGAGCCATTTGAAAACTCAAATTCCAAAAAGGTTCAAAATCCTATGATTTTGACCAAGTTACTTCATCTAACTAAAGGGGCATTTGGAGAGCAGAGACCTCCTCAAAGGTTAATTCCTTATCTCACAATTTAAAAAAAAAAAAAAAAAAGTAATCTGTATTTGCATCAAAATTTAATTGGTCCTTTCTTTGCTCTTGGTCCATCTACTCCACGTTTCATAACATTCTGCTTCATAGTTTTTATGTAATCCTGCAGACTTATAAATGGCAAATAAATATGGACAAACAGAGGTAATAAGCCAAACCAAACCTAACATTGTTCATCGTGTTACAATGCAATGTTCTGCTGGAAAATCTTGGGTCAGTGCAGTCATGTAGAAATTATTTTGACACGCTCCAACCACAAGTAGACCAAGCACTCCCTCAATGGCAGTTTTGATGGCAGCGACCTCCTGTAGCATTGCTGTGCACTCCACCACACTGCTGCTCAGGAATTGCTTGGCTTCACTAAAGTGTCCAAGGCATTGACCCAGTCTCTAAAGTCTCAACCAGATCGAGCATCTGCTGGAACAACCCTGATCCACAGAAGACCCACCCCGCAACCTACATGCCCGAAAAGATACAAACCCAACTTCACAGTGCCAGACATCACAACACACCCCCAGAAAATCCTATATCCATGACATAAAAGGTTAAATTGTTGGGTTGCATAAGGACATGACCTCTGGTTTTAATACTGTGGCTGTTCAATTTAGGTATAAACGCACAAATCTGCTTTCACACATAAAAGAGATACATTAAAGCATATCATACAAACACTTATCAAACATTACACTCACAAGCACATAGGTTTATACGCAAGATAAAAAAAACATAGAGCTATACTTATAGCAGATATAAGCAGGCAGAAATTGTTTTGATGATCTCCCTTGGATCTGCACTTTCATTATTTAGAATTAGTTTAAAATTCATCACTGTGGGCTTGCAGAAAGCTTCATGTCTGTGGTTAGTGTCTGCACCTTGCGCACTGCATGACAATTAGTGCCTTACATAACCACTAGCCAGCCACACACCCACATATGTGCGGACACACACAAGCAGAAGCAAGCACATGCACTCACACACATTCACATGCAGTAATGCAGATCCCAAATGTGCACAAACAGATAAAAACATAAACATACAAACTACAAACCCACTTTACGCCTTCTTTTACCCTGTGGGGACATTTCAGTCAAATTACTTCATTCTCTTTCGCCTTCAAACAGTGTATTCATCCCTTTAATCTCTTTTTTTGTTTACATTTGTGTTTTCTATCTTGGTAAATGACTAGCAGTGATCTAGCATTACTGCATATGTCACTATATTCTGCTTGTAAACACCTTTGCTTTGCGTGCTAAAGTCCTACCTTTCCTTGGAAGCTGCTGCAGGAATAGTTTAGGTGATGAGGGATTCAACTTTCTAAACACAAACAGTTTAGCCTATCGCACACACAAATAAAAAGGAAGCTGTAAATGCAGAGACCGATTTCACCCCTGCCCCAGGCAAACCTTCAGCATATTAGCACAAGTGCCTGTGTGCATACTGTATATGCGCCTCTCTGTTTACGCATGGGTGCATGTAGGAATGTGTGTTTTCCTAGTCCCTTAAGCATTGGCTTCCATCCTGTCCCTAGGATCTCAATCAGCTTTCCTTGATGAGGAGAAAGAATTTGAGCTTGATGACTTGAGACAGAGAGAAGATGGGTGTTTTCTGATGGTTAGAAAAGAGGGTTGGGATAAAGATAAAACGGGAAAATGGAGGTGAGGACAAGAAAAAGGCACACTCAGTCAGAGAGGTAAAGAGAGAGACTGAGAAAAGATGTGAGAGAAAATAAGAAATAGCATAAAGGGAATCATCTCTGTTCCCTTGGTGATCTGAGTCATCTTTGTTGGCTGGATATGTTGCTATGTTAGGACTGAATTAGTCTCACTATGAGACTATGGGGTTTGTGTTTGATATAGCAGGAAACCAATATTAGATATGTAAAAATCCTCTGAAACTACTTCAGGAACTGTTGCATACATACTTGATTTAACCACCTGAAAAGTTGCACAAGGTGTGTTTCTATGCATGTTTTAAGTATACATGCACATACAGAATAAAGTACTCTATCAAGGGACTGTCTTACCTTCTAACCAGGAGATCTGCAAAAAAAGAAAAAAAGCTCAGTTGCTATTTTGGTTCCTCAATAAGTTTTCTGAAAATTGGATCCAGGGCTAAAGAATTGAATGTGATGAGCGTCACAGCTGAAGCAATCCACAGGCCTTGAATGAACACATTTATGGTAAAGTGACAGATCAAATCCAATTGCCTCTTCTCTGACTTTAGACAGTCCCTTATTCACGTCAAAGAGGTAGGAGTTTAATGAGGTTTTTGACTGCCGGATGAGTCTTCGTGGATGAATGAGTTACAAAATGTAGAGGCACAGTGGTATGAAACTCAAAAGTGTGGAGCTGATGATTTTGTCTGTATACATAATAAAACACACTGAGACAGAAAGAAGAGAAGTTTTGCCATGATTTGTGTTTTAGAATGTAAATTGACTCTCTCCTGTCTCAAAAAATAGAAATACAGTCATGTGAAAAGCGTTTTCACAGGACTTTATGCAGTCTTGGGAAAAACTGAATACACCCCATGAGTCAGTGGCTTGTAGAACCACCTTTAGCAGCAATAACTTGAAGTAATCATCTTCTGTATGACTGTATTTATAAGTCTCACACATTGTTATGGAGGAATTTTGCCCCACTCTTCTTCACAGTGTTGCTTCGGTTCATTGAGGTTTGTGGACATTCATTTATGCACACCTCTATTAAGGTCCAGCCACAGTATTTCAATTCAGTTGAGGTCTGGTCTTTGACTGGGTCATTGCACGACCTTGATTCTTATCATTCTCAACTGTTCTGTTGCAGATTTGCTGGTGTACTTGGAATCAATGTCCTGTTGCATGACCCAATTTTGGCCAAGCTTTAGCTGTCAGACAGACAGATATTTGACTCTAGAATACTTTGGTATTCAGAGTTCATGGTCGACTTAATGACATGCCCACGTCCTGTGTCTGCAAAACAAGCCCAAATCATAACTACTCCACCACCGTGCTTGGCAGTTTGAGGTATGAGTATGAGTATGAGGTGTTTGTGGTCATATCCTGTATTTGGTTTTCACCAAACATGGCACTGTGAATTATGGCCACACATCTCCAAGGGACATTGTTCCAGAAGGTTTTGTTCAGATACAACATTGCAAACCTAAGCCGTGCTGCTTTATTCTGTTTAGAGAGATTTTACCAGGTTTTTATTTCCTGTCAACCCCTCCAAACAAGCCATACTTGTTTGGAGGGGTTGAGGCCTGTAAAGTCTGAGATGTAGCTCTTGGGTTTTTTGCAGTTTCTCTGAGCATTGCACGGTCTGACCATGGTGTGAATTTGCTGGGACATCCACTCAAGGGAAGATTGTGACATTGCTTTAGCACACACCTGAATGCTCCAGACCAGCAAACTGCCAAAACCTGGCTGCTACCTACCCTCTAAAGTCCTATGAAACCAGTAAAGGTGTACTTTGTTTTTCATGGGATTGCACAGAGTTCTGTGAAAACTTTCTTTTTTTACAAGATTGTATGTTTTATATGGTCCATAAATGCCAGAATGTAAAGTCTGGGTACACTTTAGCTTTGATTTTCTGCAATAAACAATGTGGTGGTCTTTTCTCCACATCTTTGTGCCTCCAAAACCTTACTGTCATCCAATTAACCCCAAAAAGGATTATCATTGTCTGAAAAGCAGAAGTAATGGAAATTTGCACAATAACTTCAGACGTATAGAACAACAAAGCATAAAAGAAACAAATTGAAAGAAATTTGCCTTTTGATGCCCATCTCATCTCTTCTCTTCTCTTCTCTTCTCTTCTCTTCTCTTCTCTTCTCTTCTCTTCTCTTCTCTTCTCTTCTCTTCTCTTCTCTTCTCTTCTCTTCTCTTCTCTCTGAAGCTGAGCATATAGGTCTAATAGAAAATCTGCTCACCCCTTCATCCTTCCTGAATTATTTTTTGCATTGAATTATTATTACTTTCTGCCTACTGCTACATTTTTCTGCCAAGAGCAGAGAGAAATAAAACTTTGTCTCATATGTATACATCTTAGCTTGTCATCTTAGCTGTTTTTTTAGGGTGGTTAAAAGTTTAATCTACATCAGTGGCAAAGCAGAAATATAGTAATCTTTGTCATCTAATAGATCCTGACATTTTAATTCTTTTACATATATTGTAGAGCTGGCTGTTGTGTTTCTGGCTTGGAAAAAACATTTGAAATGCTAATCAATCTTCCAAATGAAGCAGGCCCTTTCATATTTAGCACACACATTATCTAATCGCTATTTGATTTCACATGCAGAGACATATCTAAGTGAAATCAAATAATCTTTTAAACTCCACCACTACCTCAAACATTAGCCAGTGGATTTCAAGGCAGGGGGCTGAGTAGACTACTAATGTGCTAGCAATTGAGATCTTAAGTGTCCTTTCACACTTTAATCAAATTGATATGGTGGACCCACTGCAAGGGCAATTTTGCTGTCCTTTACTTTGAAAAATCCTTAGCCTTTAGTTTCTGTCTTTGCTCTGTCTCTGTATTCTCTCTTTGTCAGTTCAGTTTCAGTTGGAGTAATTTCAGTTAGGTTTTGAATGCATTAATGGATAGTAGCCTTTGATTCAAATATCAAAGGGTACTTGCCAATGATGAATAATAACATGATACTGAAGTATGACAACAAATAAAAAATACAATATCAGAAAAGGGCAGAAAAATACAAGTTGAAAAAATGTGCACACCCTACCAGTAAAGGTGGGTTTCTTGTGATTGTTACTTCTCAATCTTCTTGTGTGCCTTCTTTCTGATGTTACTCTCATCTGGGATTTTAACATCTACAGTATAACCACTGCCATTTTCTGCTCATTGTCAGCCATCACCATGTCTGGTTGGTTAGCCAGGAGATGCTCATCTGTTTGGAACTTGAAATCCCAAATGATCTTGGCTCTGTTCTCAGCCACTTTCAGAGGTGTGTCCCATTGGGACTTTGCTACTTCTAATCCATTTAAGGCGCATACCTTCCTGTACATTATCCCTGTCTCTTGGATGTGCCTCTCAGCTTGCTACTATGTGCTGGACTGTCTTGGAGGCATCTTTGCACAGCCTACACATTGGGTCTGGTCTGATGTGGTAGACCCCTGTGTCTGTGGATCTGGTGCTTAGTGCTGTTCTTGTGCTACCATAGTCAGAGCCTCTGTATCTGTCTTTTTCAGTCATAAAAGCTTCTCTATCAGTTAGTGGTACATCCCATGGCGGGATGTAGTCCTACATGATATTTCTTCTTCCCCCTTGTCTGTCATCAGGGTAGCTGTCCTGTATGTCTGCTCTCTTGCAGATGCTACTACATGCTACTGTTTCAGTCCTGATTATCTTCTCAGCCATACTTCCCTTTCAGGATTTACTCTTTAAATCTGGTGAGTCAATGGCTCTACTTATGAATTTGTATCCACACTGAGGGCTTGCAAAACAGTGCCTTTTTATGTGACACTTGGTAGTGACTTGAAATTTGCTTCCAGTGTTATTTTCCACTGCATTTTAGGGAGAAGGTTCTTAGTCTAGCTCACATCTTTGGTAGCTGTGGTGCATTAAGGGTCTGTCCTGGGGATGCTTACTGGAGGCTTGCCCTGACGAGGATTTGAACTACCAGTCCTGCTCCAAAGCTGGCAATGCGACCACTAACGTGCCATCCAGCTGCTTGCATAGTCAGCCTTAAATAAGCTCAGGTCCAGAGTTTTAGTAGTATTTAAAATTATATTGTGGGTTAAATGATTCACATCATTTCATGGTGTTTTCATTTATACTTTACACAGTCTTACATTTTGGGGGTTAAATTCTCATCCTGAGGTCTTAGTCTCTGATCATCTACTTGTTTGTTGTTTTCAGATAATGCCACCTTTCAGGGTTCAAGATCAAAGACTGAAATTTCTTAATGGAAAGAGGATGGTGAGACTGGTAGTGTAAAGCAGAAATGGAGCAAGCTGTGGACTTGGTTGAATAATCCAAAATGGAATGCTGCCACTTTTCCTCAACTGTGGGTTTTAAAACTCTTTTTATACAACATCCCAACCGTGACCGAGTAAATCTTGAAGGCAGTTATGACTTTTATATTAATTAATTTCTTCCAGTATGTAGCATGACAGAAAAATCCTAAAATACAGTTGTATTTGTTATCACATATTCTTTACTATGCAATTCAGAGACATTGATCACTTCCATATCATAACATGCTTAGAGCAGATCAAACATTTGGTCAAATAATCTACTCCCTTGAGAACTTCAAAGCTGTGCATAATATTATTGTATAATGGTCCATTGCGAAGTCTGATAATTTCATCTTATACCAACTCACAAGTTTTATGTTATTGTTTTCCGTTTCATTAGATGTGACCAATTCAAATTCTGGCTGTTAGGAAATAACAGTGTCAAACCGATCAATGGCCACTGCAGCTTTGGATATTGTTTTTTATAACAGATGTCTTGGGGATCTAAAAAATGGCTCTCACAGCAATATATTAAGAGTTCATTGCTTTGGAGAGAAACTGCCATGGCACTGGAATTGCAAATTAGAGTTGATTCAATCAAAGAATAAATCAGTAAATAAACATAGGTTAACAGGTTTTATCCTGTCTCTGTGTTGTCTATTTGAGGTATTTGGCAGGCATTCATAGCAATCTGATAACAATAGAATATGTGTGGTGGAATGAGTGCTTTGTGCTTGGAGGATTCACCAGCAGCACAAAGCCTCAGCACATAACAAATAGAGCGCAAAAAAATAGGGGAGAAAATGTGCAGCCCAGTCATAGTCAGTAGTCATTTTTAAACTTACTTAAACAATATGCAACATTGCAAATTACCAGATGTTTGTATTGTGTGTTTATTGTTTTTTTAGGCCCTTATTTAAAGGTGGTGACACCTTATTGATGGAGAGTCCACCAAAATAGCTGCTGTTTTTGCCACATGAACTTTGCTGAAAGATTTCTTTGGGTCTCATGGCCTATCAAATTCGTTGTCAACTCGATCCTGAATCTTAGATTTCTCATAAGTATTAAGTTCAAAGAAAGGAGTTAACTTTTGTAAGCAGTTCTGTGAATATTGAAAAGTCAGTGAGCTTGTACACTTGTGCACACCTGGCTACTCTGTAAAGTGGCCTAGACTGTCTTTGTAGAAAGCTTTAAAAACTGTTTAAACATCTTCCACAGTGTGTCTTTTGTCCTGTCTTCCTCCCCTCACCCCTAACTGGTCACTGCAGATGGCTGCTCCTCCCTGAACCTGGTTCTGCCGGAGGTTTCTTCCTGTTAAAAGGGAATTTTTCTTTCCCACTGTCGCCAAATGCTTGCTCATAGGGGGTCGTCTGATTGTTGGGGTTTTTCTGTATTATTATTTATATAAATAAAATTGAATTGAATTGAATTGTGATTCCACCATTGAAAATTGAGTTTTAGATTCTTTTATACAGTGTAACATTTTTTCATTCAGTCATACCATGAAAACAAACAAGCCATGCCTCCTTAATATGCACAAATAAGACATTTCACCTTTGGGTATGTTACATTGAAATCCTTTTTATTCTACAGCTAAATCAAGTGAAGGATTTGTCACTTTAATATTTGTTGGCAAGCTTAATTATACAATAAAGAATGCTAAAGGTGCTCAAGGCACTCAAGTATCACCGATAAACATATTGGACAGGAAAGGACACAGTTCAAACTGCCATGTGCAATATTTCAAATTCAATTTCAGCCTCAGCCAAATGTTATGGGATTTAGGTTGTTAAAGATTTAATTATTTCATTTCCATAATTATATACATATATTTTTCATGGTGATTCACTGGCCAATAAAAACTACAGTGCAGGAATTACTTCTCTGGAATAAAACACATTGAGGGTGCTGCAGTGCAGTGTATGTAAACAAATACGTAACGCTATACATCAGTAAGACAAAACAAACATGTTGATTTATCCATGAATGCATGTATGAATGACATAATGTAAAAATATAAAAATTTAAAAGATATTTGAATCTGTTCAGTGTTAAATAGTAAAACTGGTATACATTAACTTGAAAATCTGATGCTAGATTAATACCTGCAGTACTGTGCATATTGCAGGTTTAGTTTGTCTTTATATGCCATTTGAAGGGCTGTGAACTGTGTTTCTTAATTGTTAATGGGCTACTGTCAGACTGTTCAAAAAGCGGAAAGTAACGAGTCTCTCAGGGCAACAAGCAGTGTGATGATTAAGAACACAATGTCTCGAGACACACTTCTGTCCTTGACCAAGGCCTGCAGCTTCCAGTATGAGGTCAAAAAGCAAAACTATACACAAACTTTAACTGGGTAAATCTTTCATTTAAATATTTCCATATATACACTTATTGACCACTCTATTAGGCTCAGCTTGCTTGTGCTGGGTTGGATCCTCTCTTGCCTTTCTTGCCTTGTTTCTTCATGGTATAGATTCGACAAGGTGCTGGAAACATTCCTCAGAGATTTTGGTCCATATTGACATGATAGCATTACACAGTTGCTTCAGATTTGTTTGCTGCACATCCATGAATCTCCCATTCCACCACATCCCCAAGGTGCTCTACTGGATTAAGATCTGTTGACTGTGGAGGCCATTTGAGGTCATAAAGGGATGGACATGGTGGGCATCAGTACTCATGTAGGCTGTGGTGTTTAGGCCCAAAGTGTGCCATGAAAATATTCCCCCCATCCTTACACCACAACCAGCCTGAACCATTGATACAAGGCAGGATGGACCCATGCTTTCAGGTTGTTAACTGTAAATTCTGACTCTATTGTTTGAATGCCATAGCAGAAATTGAGACTCATTAGACCAGACAACATTTTTACAGTCTTCTGTTATCCACTTCTGTTAAGCCTGTGCAAATTAATGCAAACACAAAGGGGTTTTGAGTCTCTGGCTGGAATTAAACCAGCGATCTTTCGCTTGCCAAGCGAATGTGTAAACCACTAAACGTCTGTCCAATTTTGGTGAGGCCATGTGAATTGTAGCCTTAATTTCCTGTTTTTAGCTGACAGCAGTGGCACCCTGTGTGATCATCTGCTACTGTAGCCAATCTCCTTCAAGGTTTGATGTGTTGTGCATTCAGAGATGCTCTTCTGCATGCTTTTCTGATGCTTTTTCTTGGTTGTAATGAGTAGTTATTTGAGTTGCTGTTGCTTTTTTATCAGCTTGAAAGAGTCTGGCCATTCTCTTTTCACCTCTGACATCAATAAGGCATTACTGCCACTGACTGGATATTTTCTCTTTTTCAGACCATTCTCTGTAAAGAAGATGCATGTGTGGGAAAATCCCAGTAAATCAGCAGTTTCTGAAATACTCAGACCAACAACCATGCCACATTTAAAGTCACTTAAATGTAAATCTTGACCATATCCACATGCCTAAATGCAATGAGTTGCTGCCATGTCATTGGCTGATTAGATATTTACATTAATGAGTAGTTGAACAGGTTCTAACATTTTAGGTTGAGTGTATGTTTCTCTTCAGATTCATTTCAGTCCTTTTTCTTTCTCTTACTTATAATTTAATGCATTAATTCATCATTATTCATCCATTCTAATGCCTGTCTCTCAAATTTACCTAATCTCTCTTTACTTTAATGGATCTTCATCTTAAAATAGAATTCTGTATTACTATTTTCCATTAATCATGGATGAGATTAATCCCAGCTGTCGAACTACAGCTAATAAATCTGCAGATTTGATAAACATTGCCTTCCTATAGATGATGCTCAGCACTTTCCATATGGTAAACTAAAGCTGTTACAAGAGGTAAAACCATGCAGTATTAATGAAATTTTAGGAGTTGCCTTGCATCAATTGCTCATAGCTAGCTGGTACTAGCCTTGAGTATAGCTAGCAATTACAAGAAACAGCTGGCTTTTTCTGTTTTGTTTTTTTTTCTTTTTCTTTTTTTTTTGCAGTCTGCATACTTCCAGACACGAACCCTTTCATCTGATTTGTTGCCAACTCTCCAGTATGACTACTTGTAAGGAGCAAGCTACCAACAGCCTCCCACACAAAAACAAAGCATTGTATGTGTATGTATATTCTAGTGATTAGACCTCCCAGCAGGCTGCCCCAGAGCTGTGTGAACCATTATGACACTCAGAGCCACAATAGCCAGTTTTAATGGGGAATATACCAGGTTGAAATAAACCAGAATCCTTCTTTTAAATGTCACTCTGGCTGAACCCGGTGGCTGCTGACGAAGAGATGATGAGTTGTGTTTAACTCAGCATTCATTTGTTTACTGTTCATTGGCACCAAGGCAAAAGGAATGTTCAAAGTGTTACCTGTTAGTCTAACACTAAAGTGACAGATGTCAGCTGCCCTCTGAGACTCATACTGGCACAGACAGGAGTGTTTAAAAATAGAAGGGAAAATACTGGCGCTACTGTGAACGAAGCTTGATAAAATAAAGCAGCCAACATCTAGATGCTTCATTCAAATGAGCATGAGCAGGGGAAATTACTTATTTTGCACTCTGTAGTATTCTGACATCAAGACAGGTTTATGTGGAAAGAAAAAGATTGCAATAAGTGGGCTGTAACTGGCTTTCTACATTTCAAACGATCTCCCAAGTCCCTTCTTCCCCTATTCTCATCCTCCCTCACTTATCTTCTTTTTCTTTCTCAGCTTCCATTCTCATATATTTTTCCCTTTCTTTCCTTACTCTCTTGTGATCATCCTTTTGCTTTTTATTGGCTATTCCCTCAACCACAGTAGCTTAATGAGCTTCTCACTCACTTTCATTTGTCAGCGTGTCTGCATCCCTCCTTCCTGCTTTCAATTCCCATCTCTCTACCCTATCTCTACAGGCTTTGATTTTAAAGCACTAATAACTAGGTCTGCTGGTACATCAGCAACCCATCCTAATAAAATTTGCCCCAACAAATCTCATCTCTTGCTTTACTATTAGGGAGTATGAACAAATCATCAAGAATATTTTCTGCAGTTTGTTTGTTCCTGTTTGGCGATATTCTTCATGTATGCACTCAGATGTTTGAAGTAGAAAACTTATGATTGTGTGTGCAAGTCCTCACGTGTCAGCCTCATTGCTCTTAGTGATGCTACTGGAGCAGTTTACGACTCCAGTGGGACAAGTTGTTGGAGGGGAAAAGGGGAAGGAGGGGAGGTCAACATTAGTGGAGACAATCCCA
The DNA here is from genome assembly GCA_015108495.1 of Heterochromis multidens. NCBI lineage: Eukaryota > Metazoa > Chordata > Actinopteri > Cichliformes > Cichlidae > Heterochromis > Heterochromis multidens. The sequence continues at coordinate 8,232 of VUQS01016256.1, read as the reverse complement.
GGCCTGCTATCAGCGAGGCAGAGTTATAGCCTGTGTAGATGCTTCCAACACTTACAGCCAGAGCTCGAAGGGCCACACATCACTGCAGCAGGTGTTTGTAAATGTCGTCATCCTGCGCAGTGGTGCAAAATGGCATTGCTTTTTCTGTGTGTGTGCTTGACAAAAGTGATGTTCCCTTTATTATACAGATTATCAGACTTAATATGATATTAGTGTGTGTATGTCAGTATAATTGTACACATTGAAGTTTTGTCTTCAACAGAATCCTTGCAGCATAGTACAGAAACAAAGGAAAACCTCGAGTTTGATTATGGGGTCAGTCACAAAAATCACAGAATCACAAAAATCTATTAAATCCGCAGCTTTTATCAGATTTCACATTCCACATTACTTATACTGAAACAGGTGACCATAGTCAAAATATTGTTCCAGAAAGTGACATTTAGTTTTCTTCCACATTCAAATCACTTTTGACTAGAGTTGTAATTATCAACAGTTTTTACGCTATTGGGCCAATCAGTCTTAATTCTTTCCAGTTCCAGTGTTCTCTCTTTTTTTGTGTTGCAGTAATTTCGATCAAAGTAACTGTTGTTCAACGTGTATTGGATTCATCAACAACATAATCTGCCCAGGTTAGTTACCATTTCTGATGAGGCTTTGCTGAACGTTAGATAGATCAACTGAAGGGCCAGATACATCTCTCAGGTCCTGTGTCAGGCCTTTGCTGGATTTTTTTTACCCATTTCAGATACTGACTTTCAGATACTGTTCAACTGTTCTGCCATAGATAGTTTTATAGGCCTGTCACGTCTTTTGTCCTTCACTTGTCCAGTTTCCTTCTATTTCTTTTAGGCCATACTACACACCATGCTGAGATAATGCCAAATTTTCAGCTAATAGCTCTTTGGGAATCACCTTCTTGGTGCAAAAAATCAAACTGTCAAAAAGTCAAACTGTGTCGTCTGTGCCATTTTTCTTATATTCAACTAAAGAAATGGGAACAAATTATGTTTTTGAAACAAGCTTCTAATAACAAAGTCTCTAAAGATACAATTTAAAGTGAGTTCTTTTCTATGTTTTCTGTTGTAGACACAACACTGGTCCCTTGAGTCAGGTTCCCTTGCTTGAAATATTCATAGGTCAAGTGGCTTAACAAACCAATAGCATTTCTCTGAAAATGATCAGTTACAAGGACTGAAAATGAATGAAGAAGCAGCCAATGTCCAAAGAAAAACTTTGAAAGA
>VUQS01016255.1:2253-18034 GCA_015108495.1 Heterochromis multidens | reverse complement strand
TAGCTACGGGATTTTCTAAGGTGCGGAGCCGAGTCTCCAATTCACTGAGCCTGGCCTCCAGAGCTGCAAACAGGCTTCATTTATTACAGGTATCATTATTACTAAAGGAGGCCGAGGAGTAACTAAACATCTTCCACACTGAGCAGGAAAGTGCAGGTGAAGAAGCCATGCTGCTAGTGACTCAGCTACGAGCTAAGCTAAGCTAGTGAATCCTTAAAGGCAAAATGAATAAATACTGTGAATAAAATCAGCAGGTGATTCAGCAGAGAGAGCTTTAGATAAAACATGTGAAGATTACACTATGAAATAAGTGTTTATCTAAAGGTTTTTAACTGGGACAGCCTAAATCCACAACTGTGTTCCAAGATGCTGGAACAACCTGTCTGCCAAATACCTTGAAAAAGTGATGTATCCAGAAGAACTGGTGCTGTTTGAAAGGCAAAAGATCTATAATCAAATATTGATTCCATCACTTTTTCTTTTTACTTCACAATAAAAAATATTCATTGCATTATTTATGAAAGCATCCTCACTTTTTTTGTAGTGCCTATAACATTTTCAGAGTACTGTGTATAAACATTGTATGTGTATTTATAGCTTGTCCCAGATCCTAGTAACACAGCCAAACTTCCTCTGTTCCACTCAGTTGGGCCTCATTACTCAGCCACTTTCTCTGGCCAGTTCGCTTCATTTTCTGCCGGCCATTCTGGTGGCAGATTTGTTTTTGAATTTTTGTTTGTGGTGACTAGAATAAAGAAAAGAGTTTGCCACTGTGAGACCCAGTTACCGAACAGAGCTTTCTAGAAGCAGCTATCACTGTAAAATATAAGTGCATGCTGCAGCATTAACATTTCTTTTAACTGGAGCTAAGCACTCGCTGCTCTGCTGCAGTCACTAAAGGCTGTGCTCATTTTTGCCTTTTTAAAAAAGTCTGTTGTTGAATGAACCTATTTCTGCGTACTGTGTGTATCTGAATATTTTTACTTACTTTTATATGTTAGCAGCCAGCAGAGTGACTTAAAACATCCACAAATCAGCAGTTAAGCACATTGTTGCAATCAGTATTAGTTAAATATGATTCACATGCATGTTGGTTAGTTTCAACTTAGACCCATGTTCCTCTTTGTTGTTTTGTCTTTGTCACATTTTCTTGTGATTTTCCAGACCTTTTCCTCAACACTGAGAATAGAAAGTACTTTTTCTTGTGTCCTGCTCTTGCAGTTTGGAATCACATGATTTGCCCTTTTGTCCCACGTTGCCTGGAACATTTAATATGCTGACAAATGCCTGTCAATATTAAAACGTCTTTGTTGCAAGTTTTCAGTGATGACTCATTCCATTTAAAGGTTTCTCTTTGTTCTTTGTCTTACTTTGCCTGCTTCATATAGATATTCAGCTATAGAATGGACCATTAGAACAAAACTTAAACAGTATAAAATTAGAGAAAAGTCAGGACAGAACAAAACATTGCATAGAAAAATAAAAAACCCATCTGTTTTTAAAAGCAATTTGAAGGAAATCTGTGATTCAGTGAACATTATCTCTGTCAGGGAGGTTGTTCCAAAGTTAAGATGGCCTGATGGCAAAAAGCATAGTCTTCTTTAGATTTAAGCCTCAACACTAGAAAGGCCAGGAGGGCCCCACCTAAGGATCTAAAGCTGCAAACTGACTTACATGGGGTCAACATTTATACTGTGTAGCCCCAGACATGCTTAATACATAATACATAAATGTATGAAATCATAAACTGGAATGTAAAATAATACAGCTGGGGTCATTTTATACCAGAAAGGAGAGAACTGCAGTGGTCTAGCCTAGTGAAAATTAAAGCATGAATGACTTTTTCCAGATTGGAGTTTGAAAACATTATTTTATAATTGTAATTATAATATCATAATTATAACTCAATTATAATCATTTGGAAAAAGACTAACACTGAAGGCATGATGTAAGAAGCAGCAGCAGGTTCGGGGCACAGCATTAAGTTCTGGATTTCCTACGACATAACATCCTGAAGTAAAGCCACAATATCTTGCAAATGGGTGCTGACATCTTGTGCTGGTGCTTGCATCTACAACCAGTCTGTGCAGTAGAGAAGTTTCTTTCACTTACTTGAAAGTGCCACTGTGTTTGGAGTACCAAGAATTGAGAAAAGTGCAGATTTTATTGCTTTTTAATCCTAAATAAAGATAACACAAAAAACTTTGCATTGGTTCAGAAATACATGAACAGCATATTTATAATTGAGCAGTGTGCTACACCCTGATAAAGACTGCAACATCAGCAGGAAGATGACAGATTGATGGTCTGAGGTGGATTACTGGAATTTTGAGGACTCCTGAGGTGTCATTATAACATCGGGTAGACATTTCCTGCCATGGTGTATAAAGACCAGTGTCTCCTATAATACATTGGTTTAATTCAGGAAAATGTCCATTGCTCTGGGATAGTTGCTCAGGGAGTAAAAGGAGAAAAATGTCTGTTTTTAGATATATCTGATCTAACTGCGGTCCCTAAGCTTGCTTGTGGACTCATCTCTGTCTCTGGAAATAGCGCTCTTTAAAAACACCTAGTTTTACTGCAATATCTGAAGTGAACAGTACAACATACAGTTAGGTAATACTTTTGTCAAGGCTAGGTTGATTAACAAAAGTGCAGAAAATTAGGCAATTACAGGTTAACAGACTGTTCATTCACAAAGAGGCCCCAAAACTGCCAACCCCCCCCCCAAACTGCACTGTAATCCATCACAAGGCTAATACAGAGACAACCATGCTGTGCAGAAGCAAAGGATCGAATTCAGAATCTGTTGCAACATGAAGCAGAGCATCAAAGTTAGAAGTGTAATCCACTAAGCAGCTGCTTGACTCAACAGTTTACTAAAGAAAATCATGGTTTTAATTGTAATTTAGGTCATTTTTAGTTAGAGCTGGAGTAGTTAAGTATTATTGGCAGTTATCCATAAGTGGACCACTTCCAGCTTCTATCATCAAATGCCAAGTGCCAAGCTTCTATTTGCCTATAATACGCATAATCTACAGTCAGAACACAATTTGCCTGTAATTTTACAGTATGTTACTGTGTAAAAAAAAAAAGTTGGTTACCATATTTTTTTTTTTACCCATGTTCCATTGCAATATAAATTCTAACTTTATAAAATGGCAGAACAAATAGATATTGAAAAATGCTGTAGAAATTATAGCAATTTGTAATGATGTTGGGAGAGAAAGGCTAGAGCAAAGTAGCAAAAGGAACACTGAGGCTAGGGTTTGGACTAGTGGCTGAGACCCAGATAGAGGTAAGTCTTGGGCTAAGGCTGGGCATAATAGGGCATGGGGAAAAGGAGAGGTGATCCAAGCAGGCTGATGAGTCAGGAGGTCTGGAATCAGGGCCTGTGTTAGGCAAGGATACTGCTAGCATAGCAAAATAGTGTCAGGATAATTGACAAAAGGCTAGAACCATAACTGACTCCTAGAGCAGATATTATGTCCTGGCCATGAGGAGGTGGCAGGGCAGAGCAATTAAAAGAGAACTGATTGTAGAAGTGGCTGCTGACTGATGGGGTTCTGTTCAGGTACTAGGGCACCTACCTGCAATCCTGTAATCAAGCACTGCCCAAGATAGCAGGGAGATAAAAAGAGACTGCAGGCAAGACAGGAGAGGAGATATAAGAGTTATGCTCTAGTGGTCTATTGTATTTTGGATGGCTTCAGCCCAATCTAAATGATTGATATAGATTGAAAGCACAAAACCATAACAGCTGAAACACTAAAGATTCCAGCTCCTATACAACAATAGCAGTTCCAGCAGCAGTGCTTCCTTACTTTGTAATAAGAGCGTCTACATGGCAAAATGGCAATTTTCTACCATCTGTCTCATCAATAAGGGTACATACACTATGTGCTGCACACTGTTTTCACCTTAGAAGTCCAACAAACAAAATACTGAGCTTTTAGTCATTTAAGTAAAATGGTCAAGTGTTTACCATTGTTAAAAATGTCACTGAGGTGGGAGCACCATGGGCATTTAATGGGAGCACCAAAGTCATTAGACTTCTTAAGAGGAGATTATACTTTCCGCGTCCATGAGTCCACTAGGGTCCTCTTGGGTCCCAGTGACATAAATTTCATCATCAGACGGTTAGCACAAGGGACGTCCGCGTGCCTGCCTGTTTTTTTCCAGAAAGTCTTCAGACTGAAGAATCACTTGGATAAGTGATGAAACGTTTCTCCCACGGAAAATGCTACGTCCAGATGAACAGAATCAACTTTCTGGGATTTCCTTACCTGGATTATTGAGCATGCATCAAGACTGCCTGTTTTTTTTTTTTTTGACTGTGCTGACTCGCCAGCAGAGAAGTGACATTACAATGCACCAACTACGCATGCGCCCAGGCGGCGGACTTCAAAGAAGTATAACAGGAATGACTGAGTATAACCTAGGCTTTACACTGAATAAGAACCATGGATGTCTGCAAAACTTTTAATGAAAATGTTTTTCTGGGGTTCTTTTAGACATTTCAAACTAGACCAGGCAGGACCAGAGCAAACCTACAGTACAGCTGTGCTGCTGGTCTGACTGAAATTAAGGCCCAGATACTTTGTTATTGTTTAGTTACAGTTGCTTCAGATCACGGTGCCTTTAATACCTACAACATGCTCTAATCTCTGTAATAGAATATGATGATCAACAGTATCAAACGCTGCTCTGAGGTCTAGCAGGACAAGCACAGAGATGAGTCCACTGTCAGAGGCCATAAGAACATCATTTGTAACCTTCACTAATGCTGTTTCTGTAAATTCTGAAACCTGACTGGAACTCTTCAAATAACATGTTTACAATATAATAACAGTATAAATCTTTAAAGTTGCAAAATGCATGACAGGCACAGGCACAACTCAACTGAATTGATAAACTACAGGTGAAGTTTGGCTGGAACAGTGTTGCTAGATGTGTTTTTAAACTCAGAGAGAGTAGTTTGTGGTGGTGGATGAAAACATAAGAAGTGATACAGGCCACTGCATGATATTAGAGATGTGCCGCAAATCTTTTTATTATTAGTGTTAACTCTTGGTCCTAAGCATGACTCAGCAATTTCTAAGCACAGCACTCACTTTTGCAACAGAACGCTAATAAAATATGACAATATCAAAAGTCACACTAAGCCTTTTTGAAAGTGCTTATTTAATTTCTGATTAAATATTCTGATTCTTGCCCTGACAATTGTTTGACTTAATAAACATTTCCAAAGAAAAAAAAATCTTTTGTGTAGATTTCTATAATTTGTGTAGATTATATCTTGCACTGCAAAAGACTACTTCATATATTTGATGGAGTATGATAAGAGGGAATTCATCTTGAGATCTTTCTGGCAGCTTTATTAAAGGGGAAGGACCCACTGTTGATTAGAATAAATAAGGCTCACTATGTGTTGTAATAGTGTGTGATTTGAATCATCAAGGTTTTTTTGCATTTCTCTTTTTAGAATTGATTTTCTACCTTCAGCAGCTTCATCAGTCAGCTACGCTATCAGACTTCACACCATTAGCTGAAATAATTAACTGCCATAATGCCATTAAAGATTCAATTACGTGTTGGATTTTCTTTGTCACTGTGCTGCGACTATGTTAGACGAGATGAAGAAGCCTGTCTGTTTCTGTGTGATCTTAAAATAGCTCATTGGGTGAGGTTTGATTCTACACAGAGGGAGAGCAGACGATGGATGGTCTCTGATTTGTGGGGAGAGGAAGCCACTAGCTGCCAATCCTCAGCATTACAAGAATCCCACTAAGCTTCTATTCTCCAGCTGAGCCAACAGTGACCTTCAGTAAAGGATTTAATGATTCATGTCTCAGACTACAGTTTGAGGATAAAATGATTTGCAAGGCAGAAAAATTTACATTATTGTGCACAATATAAAAACTCCTCTATTAACTAGTGGAATTTGCTTATTTCTGTCTGAAATGTACTGAAAGAAAAATACAGAGAAATAAATATATTATGATTAACATCAATATAAAAATAATGTAAAATAGAACAATGTAAAGAATTTGTTCTTATAAACTGTGCACACACAGCCTTTGGGACTTTTGTGGCTTCATACACACTATTTTAATCAGGATTTTGTCTAATTACACATCAGAGACCACTGAACTGTTCTAAAACAGACTTAGAAATGAAGATTTATTATTTAACATGTAATGAACATCACCCACAGACACATTCTATGCATTGTCCAGAAATCGTCCAGGAACAGCAATGACAGATAATGGACTTTGAACTTTTCTCATAATTACAAGCTACTGTCTCTTTTGTTGAAGTGGAAAACTACCCTGCATATTCTTTAGCTATATCTCTCAAGATTATGAAAGAAATTAATTATATAATTTTTAATATCGTTTAGTAAATCAAGCATCATTACATTAGAACTGAAGATTTGGTCACAAATTATGAAGAAAGTGGGGTAAAAGCAATACATTTTGAAATCATGAATAGCATGTTGAAAATTCAATGGATTCAGAGGTAGAGTTGGAAGCTTAAGATTTTATTTAAATATTATTTTGAATGTCATCATTCTTTTAAACTCTCTGACTTCCACCAACTCTGTCACACTGGAAAATGATTTAAAATCTTAATGTCAGTCTTCCCAGTGTTCCACTGTGGGCTAAATTTATATGAACTATATTCACTCATTTAAAATCTTTATTGATGGAAGACTGGAAGAAGAAACACATAATGTCAATTATACAACTGATGGATGGAAAAGATTTCATATGTGAATGGAGGAAGTAGGACAAAGTGAACAACTCTGTCTCAGCAGAAACTTTGCTGCTAACATGTTCTTCACTGAATTTTCTGCAGGTCACTTTGTGAATGTTTCGTAGAATTGCAAGACAGACACATGAAGTTGGAAAGACTTGCATCACGTGTCCTGAACACTGTTTCCAGTATTTTGACGTAATATGTCAAATGAATGCTCAGTAGTATTATTTTCACGAGCCGTGTGCAGGCTTTGACACCACTGAGTGCTTCTCAGCTAAGATAAAAACAGTTTTGATTTGTTTGTGTGGTTTTGCCACAGGAGAATTTTTGTGAATGTAGTTTGAGAATTGGGTTTTGTGTTTTTGTGTTTGGTTTCAAGAAATATGTCTTAACAATTGTTTAAAAGTTAATTGTTTAAAAAATGAGGACAACATATCCAACACAAATGCAGAAGTGGTGTCATGTCAGGTGTTGTGACACGATGCAACAGACAGTGGATTGGTTGCATTATTTGATTGCTCTAAATCCATACAGATAGATTGACTTCTAAACTATCTAGTTAGGAACAGTCTTCATAAATCTTTTTGTTAATAATATCATCACATGAACAAAATACATGCTGAGTTGCACAAAAACAATACTTCCTATTTAACTAAAGTATTTTAAAAAACATATATGCCAGGAAAGTGCCTGGAAACTACGTTTACTATCAGTTCCTTCATTTAATTATTATTTTAAATACTTTTTAAAGAACTGTTTTATAACAATTTTATATTATTACAACATTTCTGTCCCATTCCTTCTCTCCAGTGTTTATTCCTTTAGCTGACCATCAGAGGATCCATCTTAGAAACTGTGATCCTGGTTTGAACAGGAAATCTTTTGTACAGTTTCAAATTAAAGTTCTTAAGCTTGTTTTTTTTTTTTTTTTTAATGGCTTCTGTAAAGATGTGAACTGATATGTTAAATTAAAAATTATATGTGAATGTCCAGGTTAACAAGGCCTGTTGTTAAAATGTGCTTAATAAGTTATTAACGCCAAAAAAAAAAAATGTTATGTCAATGTTTGAGATGTGACAGTGTTTCAAAATGTAATTATAGAACTGTTTGTTTAAAAGAAGCACACCCGGGTAATTCTTTTAGATACCTCAGTCAAATTTCTCTAATATAACTGAAAAACGTCCTACTTCCGCTGACAAGCTGGAAAAAACGGAAGTTACGTCGTTGCTGAGCAGTCTGGGAGGCAGGGGACTGGGTCAGCTGATAGAAGTGGGCTGTTTGTAGTCAACAAGGCGAAGTGCTCAGTCATTGTTGCAGAGTCTCCGGAGGTTACAATGAGGACCTTATTTCTGTTTGTGTTCGCAGCGTTGGCCTTGACTAACGACGCCTTGGTGCGGTAAGGAAAAGCATCTGTTACCCTTCTGGAGTCACTTCCAGCTCCTCTGGAATGCAGCTTCCCAGCGATAACACTGCTGTACGTAACAGGCTGTGCTTGCAAGCGGCTAGCTTCAAGCTTAATTTGAATTTACGGTGGTCAGTAAGCCCGCACCGTCTGCTGCGTGCATGTGATGCTGTGTTTGTCTGCCGGTCTTGTGACATGTGGCTAAACTTGTTAGCCCCCACCCCAGACACCCAAACACAGCTGTTTCTCAGCAGAAAGCAGAGGCGCGTCCAGAAAATATGCGGGTGTAATTAATCATTTATTATGGCTCACTCTCGTCGTGGACAGTGGAACAACGTGCACGATAGAAGGTTCTCTAAAGTGGAAAACAGCCGTAATTAATACACCTGTTCTTTTCCTGCACTGACATGTCTGTAAAAAACGGTGTGTTCCTGATACAAGTCGCTTCCTTCTTACCTGAGTGCGGTTAAAAGCTCCAAGTACAACACAGTGTCTTTGTTTACAGTTTTACTTTGGGCCGCTGTAATAATGAATGGATGTAAGACAGACATGCGCAGACAGTGCAAACAGATGTACAAGTAAACAAAACTGTGTCAAAGTATTTCTGTAGATTTAATACAGGCGTGCTGTAAAGAGTACTGCCTTTTCAAATCATGATCCTAAGAAGTGTCCCAGTAGTTCTGTATTTTAACATGTTTAGGATTTATAAAAATGTAAATTTAACTCCCTCCTTTATACTTAGTTGTAGGTTTTGTATACCACTACTACTACTACTACTACTACTACTATAATAATAATAATAATAATAAGAAGAAGAAGAAGAAGACATTATTCTTGAGTGTGGTTTTGGACCTAAATTAGCTCCATCATTTTGGAAGGAAGCATGAATGATAGGTTGATGTGAACTCACATGCCACCTTTGGGTCACATGTTTGTTTCCTGCATAGCTACAGTAAAGTAAAATAAGTCTTTCAGCAGAAGGGATTCCTTCTAGTTTTACATTTGTTTTGGAGGAGCAGTGAAGTTACTCTTCTAGCATCTTCATTTCAAGTTGAGGAAAAAAAACCCAAACTTTTTGCGTTATGTGTAGTGCACATTTTACAACACTGCAGTGGAACATTTTGTAGATAAGATGTGACCTACTTGCTGCTTCCTTATCTGCCAGGCTGCCATGTTAGTATTTACAAAGTAACCTCACTGGACTGAATCTTTACTCTTATACATTATTTACACTTGATAGAATACATTTTGTTAAGACTGTCACTGGACAGAACCGAGGGTATTTGTTGTTGTACAGTGTGAGCGCAGAAGTCTCAGGTTCAGGTTCAAAGGTGAGCATATTTGGACCAAAGGGTGAAGTGCTAAATTGTCAGCTAATGCTGGCATGGTTAGTAAACTGCATCTATAAACTGCACAGATACACATCTCTGGTAATTAGTGCTAAGTAATGGACTAATCGATAATAGAATTTCACTCACCAAAACCAAAGCACAGACTTTTTGTATTCATCAGATATTTAAAAAAAAAAATGAAATACTCTAATAACTAACATTAAGACTTAACAAAATCAAAATGAGTGATCTATTTATTTATTTATTTAAAAATTGATCCTTCTGTAAATTTTTTGTGACGGGGGAAACTGTAGAGACCAAAACTGTTTTTCATACCAAGCTGCAAACTTCTTTTTTAGAGCTGTAAAGTTGGTCATTTTAATGTGGGAGTCTGTGGGGATTGAGTCTGTTTTAGAGCCAGACTCAAGGGGCCGTTAGGGGAACTGCACTTTTTGGAAATTCCATATCAGCTTTATTTTTCGGCTGCTGCTCGTGTCTGCCCAATTGTCAAGACTAAGCTTGCAGGGATGCTAAAGCTTTGGTGCTCTTCCTAAATGTATATTCACACTGTCTGAGGAGAGGTCTCATATCAAACTGAACATCCTGCACAAAATGGTACATTTATGTAGGCATTTGTAGTTGTATTACGTCACAACAAATGAACAGAGCGGACCAATTTTGTTTTCCTCTTTTCAGAATTCCCTTAAAGAAATTCCGTTCCATCAGACGCGAGTTGACCGACTCTGGGAAAGCAGTTGAGGAGCTTCTGGCTGACAAACACTCCCTTAAGTACAGCTTTGGCTTGCCCTCCAGTAATGGACCTACTCCAGAAACCCTGAAGAACTACCTTGATGTAAGCATCACTCTCCAAACCGCTATCCTGGCAACCTTTACGTCTTTACTTTCCCTAATGCACTGTTCACAAGTTAAAAACCACGTCAGGGGAACCACAACAAAGGTCCTCCTGTGTTGTGGCTGCCTCAGCCTTCTTCTGTAAATCCTCCCAGCTGAATGGAAAATTAGGCTAGTCTGTCAGGCTGAGTAAATGCCAGCAAACTTGGTATGTTTTTTTTAAACTGTGAGAGAGACATAAGAGGAACAGTAACCATAGGACAGCTGACTCATTGATCTGTAAGCTGCTTGATCCTAATCAGCTTACAGAAAGTTGGTTTTCTCTCTGTTTTACTCACCACATTGTGGACTCAGCTTTTTTGTCTTCAAAACTTCCATCAGTCGACCTCTATAGACTGTAAAGGGAGACAAAAAGCATAGAGCATGTGACTCACCCTTTTAAGTAGATCAAACACATATGTTAATATTTTTTCTCACACCTTTTTTCAATAGTTTCTCCCTTTGTGGTGCCTTATGGTACATGAGTTCAGCCTTTTTTCATTGACCAGTGTCTCCTTATGTTATTGTCTTATATGTTAGGCTGTAAGTAACAAGAAATTGCAGTGCTGAAATGCCAGGGATATGTTGAGGTAGTTGAACTGTGCTATCATGACAAAGTTTGCCCCCCAGAGGACTCTGACAAGTGCTATCTTTGCTTGTTGTGGTTAACACTTCTCACAATAAAAACAGTTTCAAATGGCTTTTAAATTTACATATTTGTATACAAAATGTTTAACATAATGTATTTATGTAGTAGACTGCTTTATTTTCGACTTGTCAACTAGTCTTACAATCACATTACTAAACATTCTGTATTTCTGCTGGTAACTACAGGTACATTTTGATTTTAGACTCAGTAGATGTAAAATATGGGAAAATCCTCTTAGTGTACCTAACATTTTGTCCAATAATTTTGTCAAATAATTCTAATAATTAGCCTGATCTATCTAATAAACAGACAGATTTAAATGTTTTTTCTTATTTCTTATTATAGTATCGAACCAAAGTGACACTGGAGTCAAATAAAATTGCATAAAGAGACAATACACACACAAACTTTAGTTTATTTACATTTTCCTATCATGGAATATGCAGTACCTCTAGCTAAATATAATTCACACACATTGTTCTGGAGTCTCTGCAGGAAATACACGTCAGAAAATGTTAAATTCTTAATTTTGCTCTAAACTATTGTAAAAATCTTTTTGCTGCTTCTTGTCTGCTCATGTTGGTTAACGATCATTAAAGTTGGTACGTGCAGCTGTGATTAAAAATGATAGCAGTTTATACTGTTCCTGCTACTTTTCCATCATATTTTGAGATTTGTGTTTCTGCAAGACTGAAACATGCTATCAAAAATGTTAAAGACTGACGTGAGAATCTCGAAAGGACAAAACCCAAACTCTCATATCAGCCAAAATCAATCACAGAACGAATCAGAGGAATCTGACTTCTACATTTTGCTTAGAAAAAGGAAGTGCTATGTGGCCACAATGACTCGACAAAAATGTTGACACAATTTTGCAATGAAGGTTTTGACCCAAGTGACTTTGAGTCACATGAAATGGAAATTTGCTTCATCTCCTGCATTTATGGAGTCATAATTTCTTTGGCTGCTTTTCAACTGAAGCAGCTGATTTATTGTCATGACTCACTTACTATTTGACCTGCATCCTAATAACATTTGCTGACACTGACAGATGTAAGGTCTCCTCAGCAGTGAGGACAGCTGAACAGACTGGCTGGATGTGAGACCTTGTTTAATCATTAGACCTGTTTCTCTTGAGATTACCACAATATTTTCCAGAGAACAAACAATCAGCTTCATGATTATTCTTTCAACCCAACTAACTGATTTATTTCTTCTTTTTCCATCCAAGGCCCAGTACTATGGCGAGATTAACCTGGGCACCCCTCCTCAGATGTTCACTGTGGTGTTTGACACAGGTTCCTCCAACCTATGGGTGCCCTCCATTCACTGCTCCCTGTTCGACATAGCATGCTGTAAGACCCATCAGCTCCAAAACACATGGTGTTCATGGTGTTGCAGTGCTTGAGCTAGAGCTGACAGATCTTTCTGTCCTTTTTTTTTTTTCCTTTGTCTCAGGGCTTCACCACAAATATAATTCTGCAAAATCCAGCACATATGTGAAGAACGGCACTTCCTTTGCCATCCAGTATGGATCTGGCAGTTTGTCGGGCTACCTCAGTCAGGATACATGCACTGTAAGCTTCAACATTACCACATTCAAGTATAGTCAGAAGAAATTGTGACTTTCCTTTTAATTATTCTTCCTGCTCTTTCAGATTGGAGACATATCTGTAGAAAAACAGATCTTTGGAGAGGCCATCAAGCAACCTGGTCTGACTTTCATCGCAGCAAAGTTCGATGGGATCCTCGGCATGGCCTACCCACGCATCTCCGTGGATGGGGTGGTTCCAGTGTTTGACAACATCATGAACCAGAAGAAAGTGGAGAAGAATGTCTTCTCCTTCTACCTGAACAGGTGTGAGAGGCCATTTCTAAGCTCAGGCTAAAAATGCTGAGCAGCAAAGTGACCTGCTAAATTTTTCCAGAGTTAATGTTTTCTAAGCTTCTGTCATGTTCATGTATCACTGGTTAATGTGAACGGCCTCATTGATGACACAGCTGTAAAAACACCAGTGCACAGATGGACCATTCTCAAAATGTTGCTCAGTGAAAGTAGTGAACATTTCTTTCTCTGAATTTAGAAACTTTGCACTGTGAGTAAAGTTGAGTTTTTTCACTTGTATTTTGTTTGTTTTAAACTATAAAGTTTTAACTGAGTGTTTTGTATACTGATAAAGGTCTAAAAGAGCTGAATTGATAATGTCCTATAAAACAAGTGTTTTCAGGCAAGCACTTGGGCAAACACTGATATCAGGTAAGGGTTGTGTTTTCTGTGTCATCAGGAACCCTGACACAGAACCTGGCGGTGAGCTGCTCCTGGGAGGAACCGACCCCAAATACTACGATGGTGACTTCCACTATGTCAACATCACCCGGCAGGCCTACTGGCAGATCCACATGGATGGGTGAGGGCTCGGACATTACATTCCAGAGTACACATAAGTGTTAAGGAAGTTTCTGAAGAGATGCACCAGTCATTTAACTGAAAAATGTTTCTACACTGTTTACACAAATTAATCAAGCATTACATTCAACCACTAAAACTGATTCTTCTGTGCAGAAATGCAAGTAAATAACTATAATTTGGCATCTTAAACAAAAAATAATAATAATGTGCTTTATTATTATTTCTTTTTATATTTTAGCTTTAAGTATTATAATTTGGATTAAAGAACTTGTGCATACTGGTGGATTAACCATTACAGAAACCTAAACATATATTATTTATTTATTATTTATTATTACACACAAATAACTGACCAAAACTGCACTAATTAAACCTTATTTAAAACTTTAATTAAAAAAAATTAGGGGTTATAATCTGCTGATCCCAAAGGTTATATGCTTCTAATATTTATACTGAATGTTGCTGGAATATCTTAAATTGATTGTTATATAAAAATCAGTTATCAAAGGAGAAGAAAGGTGGCATTGCATAAAACCCACTTAGATTGAAATTAACTTTAATGTAGGCTAGGATAGGCTTTAGCCCCCTACAACCCTTGTTAAATAAGTGTTTTTTAAAATGGATCCATGGGTGTCTGATGTCTGGATTATGTTAGACAGTAAGTGAACACAAGGGTTAAATTGGTCTTGGTGATACTGCAGAGCACCTTCATGTAGCGTGAATGATTTGGTGTGTGTGTTTGACAGGATGGTAATTGGCAGCCAGCTGAGTCTGTGTAAGGGCGGCTGTGAGGCCATCGTAGACACTGGGACCTCTCTGATCACCGGCCCCTCTGCTGAGGTCAAGGCCCTGCAGAAGGCCATCGGAGCAATTCCGCTCATCCAGGGAGAGGTGAGAGAAAACCCGCTAGACCTCACATATGATCATACTTTTGCAGAAATAAGCTTTCATTTTCATTTTTTTTTTTTTTTCAAGAGAACACGTTAACTGATCAGGTTGCATTCATACAGTGTCCAAAAAAGAATTCATTACGCCTCCACCAGGGCCAGCCACTGTGAGAAATCATTTTAATCTGTTGAATAACATTATGATGTAACATTGTATCTACTTCATTCTAATTTATGGCCTTTGTGAAATTAAGTCAAACATTACTCACCAAACTAATGCAGCTTTAATTTCCAGTTTTGAGTTTTTACTTGGTTGTAAATGTACCAAATGAACAGTTGTTGGGACTTGTTGTGTTTCAGTACATGGTGAACTGCAGTATGATCCCATCGCTGCCTGTCATCACCTTCAACATAGGCGGACAGAGCTACACTCTGACTGGAGAGCAGTATGTCCTCAAGGTGAGGCTGTGCAGGATGTTTGTTTTCCAGCAGAGGGCAACAGAGAGTCACTGTCTGCTGTGACAAAACAACACTGTGACTGTGTTACGTCATTAAAATCCAAACAAATGCAGCTTTGTTGGATTTGGCAAAACCAGGAGAAGGCTGGCTTCTTGTCTGAGGAATGATTAGAGTTTGTTTTCCTCGTTCCTGGCTACAAGCACTATCAAATTCTCAGATTTATTCAAAAGATGGTCATTTCATACCACTCTACATCAGTAGACCTGTTTCTTGACTTTATCTTTCTCCCCCTACCATCCAGGAAAGTCAGGCTGGACAGTCCATTTGTCTGAGCGGCTTCATGGGTTTGGACATCCCTGCACCTGCAGGGCCCCTGTGGATTCTGGGAGACGTGTTCATTGGCCAGTACTACACAGTCTTTGACCGTGACAACAACAGGGTGGGCTTTGCTAAGTCCAAATAAGCACACCCTGCACTCTTGAGGAGCATGTTCAAGTGCAAAGCTACAAATCTGAGCTGCACACGTTTTCTGTTGCTTTGCAATCAAATGGTATATAGAGCAATAGATTTTGTGTAGTAGGCTAAACGCACTGATCTGAACAATTTGTACGATTTCCAAGAGTGTGAGAAACAGATTGGGTATTTTGTAAGTTGTGTGATGAGTGCATATGATCAGTTGATTGTACAGGTACTGTCCATTCAAGTGATCCTTTTTTTTTGTTTGTTTTTTAATCAGGGATTTGTTTGAAAGAGGACTTTGAATTTGCATTTTTAGGAGGAAGATGGTATGTACTACTGATAGGTGTATCTTTTAATGTGATCAGCTTCAATAAACACTTTTTAAAAGATGATCTGTTTTGGCTTTGAGTAAATTGTTTTTGGGTGGTTCTTTTAAGAAAACAGCCTAAGTAAAAAAAAAAAAAAAAAAAAAAAAAAAAAAAAAAAAAAAAAAAACAAAAAAAAAAAAAAAAAAAAAGTTTTTTAAAAGTA
>VUQS01016250.1:2120-13345 GCA_015108495.1 Heterochromis multidens | reverse complement strand
CGACAGTCAGGCACAGGGGAACCAACCCTCTCATCCACCTGAGAAAACTCC
The DNA here is from genome assembly GCA_015108495.1 of Heterochromis multidens. Classification (NCBI taxonomy): domain Eukaryota; kingdom Metazoa; phylum Chordata; class Actinopteri; order Cichliformes; family Cichlidae; genus Heterochromis; species Heterochromis multidens. The sequence continues at coordinate 13,294 of VUQS01016250.1, read as the reverse complement.
AACGTAGTGGCAGCAAGCCAAGGGGATACCAGGATACCCACCCCAGCCTGCCACCTCTCACTGAGGGCAACTCCGGATTGGAACAGAGTCCAGCCCCTCTCCAGGAGACTGGTTCCAGAGCCCAAGTCGTGCATTGAGGTGAGCCCGACTATATCTAGCTGGTATCTCTCAACCTCACGCACTAGCTTAGGCTCCTTCCCCACCAGAGAGGTGACAATCCATTTCCCAGTCACCAGCCTTGGTAGTCGAGGATTGGTCCACCAGGGTTTCCACCATTGGCCGCCGCTGGACACACACTGCACACGACCCCTACGGCGCCTTCTGCGGGTGGTGGGCCTACAGGAGGGTGGGCCCATGTGTCTTCTTCAGGCTGCGCCCAGCCAGGCCCCATGGGCTAAGGCCCAGCCACCGGGCCCTCTCCTTCGATCACCATTCCCCAGGCCTGGCTCCAGGGCGGGACCCCGGTAACCCTATCTCGGGCAGGGTGAACTGTTCCCTTGTTCTTGTACTCTTTCTGAATCGCTCCTCGTCTGGTCCCTCACCCAGGACCAATTTGTCATGGGAGACCCTACCAGGGGGCAAAAGCCCCATGACAAAATAGCCTCTGTGATCCCAGGGACACAAACCCCTCCACCACGATAAGGTAGCGATTCATGGGAGGCAAATAAACAGCTAAAATTATTTAATTATCACAAATAGGAAAATTTTATGTGATTATTTGGTTAGTGCATCAATAATGCTCAAATTTACAATTTCTTGATTTTTTTTTTTTTTATACTACTGTTCTTCTGGAAAGCACAATTAGATAATAATAATAATTTGGCGGTTAATTGGGTGGGCTCTAAGCTTGGTAACACATTTCACAATTTGTTATTAAATCTTTAAATTTAACAGTAAAGGTTTGCACACATCCCATCATTCAAAATTTGATCATGACTTCAGCATACTACAAAACTGAAGACATCAAAACTATGAAATAACCAATCTTGATTCTTGTAGTAAGAAAAAATAAAGCAAAATGTGTTTTAAAGTTAAGTTCTTTGAAGCAGTCAACTTTTGCTTTCCATGCGTGACATTCTCTCAACCAGTTTTGGAGTTCCTACGTACCCTGAGCCCTTTTTGACTGTTTTCATTAACTCTGTACCCTGGCTTTTGGAGGCTATCTAATTCATTTCAGTTTTATTTTATATATCACCAATGAGTAGTTGCCTTAAGGTGCTTTATATTGTAGGGTAAAGACCCAACATCATTAGGGAAACCTCCGGCAGAACCAGGCTTAGGGAGGGGCAACCATCTGATGCATCTGGCTGGGGAGTGAGGATTACTAATGATTAAATGCAATAGTGGTGTATAAACACATGGCGAGTGAAGAACTTGGACAGCCTGAACCTATTGTAGCGTAACTAAGGGAGAGTTCAGGGTCACCCAATCCAGCCCTAACTATAAGCTTCATCAAACAGGAAAGTTTTGAGTCTAATCTCAAAAGTAGAGAGGGTGTCTGTCTCTCAAATCCAAACTGGGAGCTGGTTCCATAGGAAAAGAGCCTGACAGCTGAAGGCCTCCCATTCTACTTTTAGAAACTCTAGGAACCACAAGTAAGCCAGCAGTCTGAGAGCGAAGTGCTCTAGTGGGATTGGGATAAGGTAAAATGGACTGTTACTTATATAGCACCTTTCTACTCAATTTGAGCACTCTGTATGCTTTTTTAAGATATGACAGGGCCTGATGTTTTTAAAACCTTGTATGTGAGAAGGAACAGAACTTTATGGTCAAACAGGACTTACAGAGCCTGGAGGTTGTGATTTGGCTCATTATTCTCAGCTGCAGGATGTGTGGTAGTTGTCATGCTGGTTATGTGTTGCCTTGAATGTTGAATAAACTTCTAAAAGTGTCACCAGTGTATATGTTACACAATATATCATAGCCTTTGATGTTTTTTGTGACAGCAATTGAAAAATGTTCATATCCAAAAGTAATGGTAGTCAAGGAAATCCCTGGCTACTTTGACCAATCTAAAATCTAAGATGTATATTTTTTCCCCTTTTTACTCAGTCGTCGTCTTCTTCTTCTGGCTGCTCCATTTAGGGGTCACCACAGTTCATTTGCCTCCATCTCATTCTATCCCTAGCATCCTCCTCTGTTACACCAACCCCTCTATAGCTCCTCCTTCACTACATCCATGAACCTCCTCTGAGGTCTTCCTTTTTCCTCCTGCCTGGCAGCTCCATATTCTGCCTCGTTTGTCCAATATATTCACTGTCCCTCCTCAGCACATGTCCAAACCATCTTAGTTTTGCCTGTCTAACTTTACGTACACTACAGTAATTATGTATGTGTTGTTTTACAGTTTCAATATCTCATGTTCTGTTGTTCATACTCATACAAATCTAAACCTCTCTGGTATAAAACTATATTGGAGAAAATAAAATAGAGTAGTGACTGATATTTTAAACTGGCACTTTTAAGTAAAAGTGTTAAATTGAGTTGAGTTAAACTTTTAATTACCAGACATCGTTTGATCTTATTTTCAGTATGCGGGAGTATGGAGGCAATACAAGAAAATGTTTCCAAATAATTACAGACTGCAGTGTGCATTGTGTGTGTTCTCAGGTCAGCTCATGGAGACACTGGACAGACTCAACTTGAGAGAAAACACTCTTGTTTACCTGACTTCAGACCAAGGGGCTCACCTGGAGGAAATCTCTGCCACAGGGGCAGTCCACAGGGGATCGAATGGAATATATAAAGGTACAACATGAAGAAAAATTGAAAACTTTTTTGGATTTCATGCTAAAATGGTTTAATGCTAAAAGGTAAAAACTTTTCTGCTAGGATACATCACCAGAATTTTAACCACTTAGTGCAGTAATTCAGATGTTAGTTTTGCAGTACAGATCTAAAATCAAATGATTACATGGGCTGCCTGCTGAGAGAGAGAAATCATAGATTAAAAAGGATTCTATAAAAATGGCTTCTGTGAAAGTTATGAAACTGTGTCATGTAATATCTTAAATTAACAGCAGTTTGGTGTATCTAATCAACCCATCATCAAATCAGAGTAGTACTGAGATTAGTCTGACTAACAAACATCTTACATGCTTGTGCATCAGCAGTCAACCTATAACATTAGCAGGATCACAAATGACTCAATTTAACAACATCAGTTTAACCTCACATATGTCAGGATCCATAACACAAATAATAGACTTAACCCAGAAGCTATTTTAGTGACTAGAATGACAGAATTGGGTCATATTATTATATTTTTTTAGAGGAATATTAAAATGGCTGTATTTGTCTTTAACATACCTATACATTTTTCATTAATATATGACAGATATCCTAAAATTTTCAAATTTAATTAAATATAGTTTTCAATAATTTTTTATGCAAAAAGAAGTTTTAACATCCCATTGCCACCACTTTTTTATGGCATACTTGGCTGGTTTAGAAAGGATGGTATTGCCTGAAATTACAGCTGCCTCTGGAAGCCACCAACTGTTCATCCACACAGAGATCAGTACCAGGGAGATAGTATTTGGGATACCAGCACTGTAGAATCTTTCTGAAAGCAGCATGTTTGTCCATGGCCTGCTTGTCTTCAGGATGTCGTCTTCTAAGTCTGTTAGCCATGGGTCACTGCAAAACAATACAATGTTTTGAATTAAACTAAAAAAATTGCAATAAAATAAAAGCCTATAATGTCAAATAACATGTATTTCGGGGTCATAAATCACCCCACACAGTTTCCTATTATCCTTGCCACACTAATGTTCTAATTCCTGTTAAAAGCTACTATTCATTTCAGCAACACATATCTCAGTGCAACTCACCTGAATTGGCTCTTTCCAACTTTGTCACCTTCCCAAATTTGAAAACCCAGTAGAAGGATTGCGGCTTCCACACATTGGAGATCCAGAACAAATGCAAGGGGACTTAACAGGACTTCCACTGAGAGAATGCTAAATATTGCAGCCGCACTAAAAAAAGGTCCAGAGTTTCTATATCATATTGAGACTCTCTCCACTCTGTTACATATTCCATATGTACAGGGTAACTCTTTAAGACACCCTGAGAGGACGCAGGGGGGAAACTGTAAATGGAGTATCCGCTCTGATTGGCCCGCAAGACAGTAGACAGAGCATGGAAACAATGCCCAATTGGCTACCGCCAAGATGCACCCAGGACCCGCTCTCGAAGGGGGGACTGGCTGCTACCTCTTTTTGTTAAGACGGTAGAATCTGAATTTCTCAGAAATGGCTGAAAGGGAAGCACCCCTCCATAAGGTCCATGAAGTGGCCACACTTTGGGTCGAGTGGGCTAGTACTCTGTATGGGAGGGGAGCACCTGAGAATGCATATATCTGCTGGATGCATCTACAACCCAGTGGGACAGCCAAGGTTAGACAAGGGTCTGCCCAAGACCCCAGGGTTAAAGCAGACAAAGAGCTGGTCTGTTCCTCCTAATGGTCCGACACCCGTCTGCACCACAGCGAGGTCCCACCAAGCATGTTAGCTCTCGAACTGCGAGCAATATGCTGGTGAGGGGATCAGAGCCAGAGAGTCGCCACAGAAAGCAAAGACTGGTTGACAGCAATCCTGGAAGGCTGCCAACATACAGACTTCCCACCAAACAGGTGAGCAGACTAAATGCTACAACCCAGAACTCACATTCATAATCACTGAACATCACTGAAGCTCAACACACGCTGCACCTGACTGCTAGGTGGAGCGACCTCACACTAGCACAGATGTTTTATGGATAAGCTGGAGAGCATGACTGGGCAAGCTGGAGTGTCTTAAAGAAGTATCCACATGAACTGACTAATAGGGGGGTCATTCCCCGTACATGTGGAATATGTAATGGAGTGGAGAAATAGTCTCTCACTTAGAGAACCAAGGTTACAACGTAACCGAACATTCACAAGATGACCTTAAATATAAGACCAGCCAAATTTTAATCTGTTTTTGAATTTTATGAGTCTAAGAACTTTTTGATCACTTGTGCATGATTATTATAATTATTATTAATAATTCATTTATTTAACACACAACAAGACAATCCCAGGCCTCCGATGATTATTTAGCAAAAAGGGAGCTACTTCAACAACCTCTAACAAAGCACAATAGTTGGAAAAATATGCAAGAAAACTGTTCCTGCTAAAGGTGGAAATAACAAACTTGTTTCACCACTTAACAAAAATACACCGTTGAGTACAACCAAATTATGAAAGAGGAGATGCTAGCTGCTGGTGATATGCAACCTAGAAGTAAACAAATGTCTCAACCAAGCATGGCTGGAGCACTCGCTTGGAAGAGCAAATGGTGGATGGAAATTACTGATGCGGTTACGTGGTGGAAAAGCAGTACAGCTGGTTAAAAAGCTCGACCCAAAATACAGCATCCCCATGTTCAATTTAAATGTTATTATATAACAAACTACTGTTCCAAAATCTCTGCACACCTGAATGGGCAACAGGTGCATTGGAAGAAAAATTCTCCACATCTGTGTGGAACAAAAACAATTAAATGTAACTCCTGCACACTGTCTCGCTTACCACTAATACATTTAGGCTATTAAATTACAATCAGGTACCTGATGAAGGTCAACAAGATGGAAATGTAGTAATTTAATAAATGTATTAGTGCTAAGCAAGACAGTGTGCAGGTGTTACATTTAATTGTTTTTGCCAAATTTTATTTGAACCGATGCAGACATGGGGAGAACATGCACACTACACACAGAAAGGCCTCAGACTGGATTAGATTCCAAGACCTTTTGCTGTGAGGTGACAATACAGTGCAGTGGTGCGGTAAACATTTTAAAGCTAATTAGGTTAACTGGCTACAGGTCAGTAACGTGATTGGGTATTTAAAAAAAAGCATCTTAGAGAGGCAGAGTTTCTCAGGTGGGTAGAGGTTCCCCAAAAAACTGCACACAACTGTGTCCACAAATTGGAACAATTTCAGAATAAGAATAACTGTATTGATCCCAGAGGGAAATTCATTTGCCTGACATAGCTCATCTGCTATTTGTATGGGAATTGAAAAGCCTGATGGCTGTGGCTGCGAATGATTTTCTGTATCTCTCTGTTTTACAATGGAGAGAGAGACATAATATCAATTTAAACATCTAATATGTTTTCTGTGTTCTATTGTGAGTAAAATGGGTTTATGACATTAGCAAATCATTGCATTCTCTTTTTATTTGCATTTTGCACAGCATCCAAACTTTTTTGGAATTGGTGTACATTTGACTTGTCACTGTGTCACCACTATTGCTGCTGTTGTTGCTGGCACCTTGTGGCAATAGATTCACACTTTGAATTAGGTAGTCTGTCATTAATGACAGGTGGTCATTGGAAAACGATGAAAAATGCCATTTATTTTGGCAGCACTAATAAATGCTACTTCCTGCAAGCTGCAATCACAGATAATATGTTATTCAATATTTTTTTTTTTTATATCGTCAGATACATAATTATTGCAAATTTCGCTGCAATATCATGATATAATTTTATATATCATAACAGTGGTTTGCAGCAAGATGGACCCAGCATGGCTGCTGGAGTCTGTGTGTGTGAAGTTTGTATATACTATCACGATAAAAAGAAAGTATACCCTCTGTGAGTTCTAACATTTTATATATCAGCATGAAGTAAATGTTTGTTGTATGACTTCATCAGTCTCTTACATCACTGAAGTTTGCAGGCATTCGTTTATGCATGGCTCTCTCAAAGGAGCTATTTGTAATCAGAATTTGCTACAATTTTTTTAAATTTCACCATTTTTTGGGAGTGTTTTACAAGAATGTGTTAGTGTAGATGCCCCTGTAGTAAGAAACAAAAAAAAGCAGTATTTGAGATGAGATCAGGGTGGTGTAGTAGTTATAACTGTTATTTTACTGACTGGAGGAAGGTTCTTTGTTCAACCTTCCTGGTCAGCTGCAGCCTTTCTGTGGAGTCTGTGTATTCTGCCACAGTTTAAAAAGACTGGTATAACTGGTAACTAATAATTTATGACTGGTATAACCTTTGTCCTCATGCTGGAAGTGAGAAATGAACTCCCCTCTGTCTCTTTCTCTCTCACTCACTGTTTCCACAGATGTGGAGAGCAGCTACCTTCATCCGTTCATCTATTTTTTATCAAACAGTTAGGATCATAACAAGTGGATGGGACTACTTAATGTAGAAAAACTCTGCCCAGCCACCCTCCCTGTCACAGTCACAAGGTTTAACAACTTTTCTGGTACAAAACATGGCACTGTCAGTAATGTAGACAGTTAGCAAATGGCAAACATTAGCATTAACACCTTTGATCTTTCCGGGCTAGAAGACACGTTGCCAGTTCACCATCATCATCATTTATTCCTTTGGTTTTATAGCTGTCTCCAGCAGTGAAAGCTACTCTGGAGTTTACTCTTGTTCGCTCCTGATTTTGTTGGTTGACTTTACAAGTTTGAGTTCTAACTGGGAGCTGCTGCTTGTGGTGACAAGAATCATTTTCCAGCAGTTTCCACCGTTAACTGTCCGATTCTCGAGATTATCTGTCATTCCACATCTGCTTTTCCATCAGTATTTCATTTTCTGCTTTTGGACAGACTCAAAGTGGCATTGACTTGTTACACCATCTCATGGCACAAATTGAAAATTCATGAAAGTACATGCCAGACCCTCCCAAGAAAACTGGAAAAACTGTGTTACACAGTAAAAGGCATCTCCACTTCAGTCTTATCTGTCTAAAGGACACTGGTCCAGACTTTTCAACTTTAACCTCTTGAGAAATAATCTTTCTCACTGCAGAGTGATGGAATTCAAATTGTTGGGAAATGGCCTTATAACCCTTCCCAGATTGATGGACAGCAATAATTGCTTGGTGATGAGGTGGGATGAATGATTCCAGCTGCCAAAGACTCATGGATATATTTTTCCATTGCTTCTGCGGGTGGGAGAGGATGTAAAGACAGCCAGTTGGAAGCAGAGCTCCATTAAGAAGATCAGTAGTGTCATAAGGTTGATGAGGAGGAAGAGAAAGTGCCTTGTCCTTGTTGAACACTTGCTGCAGAGATATTCCTTGGGAACAGAGGAGAGATCAGGTGAGAGTGGCTAAGGATTCTCTGGTGAGTTATTAGCAGGTGGAACAGCAGATTGCAAACAGATAAATGAAACAGACTCAAGTTCTCAATACGTTTTTCTGACCAGCTGATATGGAGATTGTCTTTTTCTTACCAAGGATAGCCTAGGACAATGGGAGTCTGTGGTGCAGAAAAAATAAAAAATTCAAGGTACTAACAAACAAGACACTGATTTCCAGACACAATGAGTAGAATGGTTCCATCTGATGATTTATGAAAGCCAAAAGTTTCTTTGAGTGCGGACACAGAGAGGGGAGGTGAGCGGCTTTATGGGAATTTTGAGTTGTTGTGATGATGATGATAATATTAATAATAATAATAACAGTAATAATAATAATAATATTACATTTTATTTATAGGTACATTTCAAGATACTCAAGGACACCTTACAGGCAATTAAATATCAAAATGTCAGTATGGATAAAATAACAGTTGCCAGAGAGGCTTACCACACAAATTATTACAATAATTAATAATTATTACAATAATCAATATGGGATTTAACCAGAGCATGTACAAGAATAGCAGTACTGTTAGCTGTAAGGGATGGGTATAGCCGACTAATTTACGTAGGTGGAAAAATTTAAGCTGCTATCGAAAACAACACCTAAACTCTTAACCTGGGAGGAAGGAGAGATTCGAGAATTGTCAATATACAGACAGAATTTTAATCTTAATTTGAGAAAATTAGCAGACAACCATGACTTAATCTCACATAAGCAGCCAAGTGAGAGAAGAAGGTGGGAGTGGAACTAGGCTTAGTGGACAGATACAGCTGGGTATCATCAGTGTAAGAATGAGCAAGTGTATATCTAAATTCCTAAAAATTTGACCTAAAGGTAAGAGATAAATAATAAATACAAGGAGGCCTAAAGAACCCTTGGGAACACCACTGACAAGTGAGCAAGCTTGTGATCTGAAATTTGTACACACTGTTTATGGTCTGTGAGATATATTAATTAAACCAGGTATGTGATGTGATACCAACTGATTTTAATCTCTTTAAAAGAATATCATGAGAGATTGTATCAAAGGCAGAGCTCAGCTCAAGGAGCACAAGTATGGTTAACAGCCCAGAGTCAGCTGCCATCAGAAGATCATTTGTGATTTTGACCAGGGCTGTCTCTGTACTGTGAAGTGGCCGAAAACCAGACTGAAACTGTTCAAACAGATTATTGTTAGTAAGGTGAGAATAAATCTGTACAGCAATAGTTTTTTTTTCTAGAATTTTTGAAAGAAAAGGTAAATTAGCAATTGGATGGTAATTGCTAGATGAGTGTCAAGGAGATTCTCTTCAGCTCCAGAATCAATTTGAGGTTGCAGTGCCAGGGAGTCTTGGTTAACACACAGTGTGGTAAATAACAAACACCATACGGGGAAAATGTTTGTCAGACAACCGTCCACCAGTATCCCTGCTTTTACTGGTGAACGAGGGTTTTTGGCAGGTCACAGTGAAATGACTGGCTTGACCACAAAAAAGACAAACCTTGGCTTCCATCCTTCTCTCCCATTCCTTCTAGGAGAGGTGAGTTCTCCTGAACTGCATCGGCTCAGTGGGGCTTTCCCCAGAAGAGCGTACAGCGCCGGACCCAGAAACGTAAGGCAGAGCAGAGCGAGCCACAGAAGTGGGTAGAGAGCTATGTGTTGAGGCCTGCCAGTTGTAGTTCTTTTCTCTTGCGTTCACAAAGCCGGTTTTCTATTCAAATAGCTAGAGAAACCATTGTTTCAAAAGTGGTGGGCTCATTGCGGGAAGTGAGTTCGTCTTTTGTTTGCTCATTTGATGAAAGAAGGGAGGCCCCTTATAGGGCTTTAGAATTCCACCCCTGGTATTCATCACCAAGGTCCAAAATTTTATGGAGAATTCTGAAACACGTTTATTGCCCGGTTTTAAATTCAGGAGACGCTTGATGGTCGTGGATGACCAAAAATCTTTTTAATCTCTTCTTCAAATTTAGCAAGTGGATAAGTCTTGTTTGAGTTAGTGAGAAAAAAGGCTTTGGTCCAGGTTAAAGCTTTCCTTTTGAGGAGACATACCAAACAGGCTAATTTAGAAGAATCATCACAAAAGGGACAAGGGAGCATTGAAGCAAAACAAAAAAAAAAAAAAACCCCAGCAGGAACTTTTCTTTTAAGGTCAGTACTCTGGAACACACAGCTGCATAAGAAGCACAGATGACTCAGGTAACTGCCTCTGAGCTTTGCCTCATTCTCGCTGTAGTTAGTTCAGAGTTGCACTGTTTCCTCCAGGAAACTTCCTAAGAAATTATGAGAGAATGAATCTCTGCTAAAACAAAATCTTCCTGTTGGATGTGACTAAAACTCCAGATCAAAAAAATGATAGTAATATTACTATTTATTTTATTCACATGCCAGAGTAACGGTGGACTGGTTTATTCTAACAGAGTCAGCAGCAGACCTTTGTCAGTGATTTTGTTTGTACTCAGCAGATTTGATTCAAAGAGGAGTGAGCTTTTTGTAAGGCAGTCACTGGCTGCCATGCCCTTTTATCTCTGCAAGAGGCCAGTCTTAAGAAGCGAGTTGTTCCTGTAGTTACTAACCCAGCACTGTTTTGAGACCAGACATGCTGAGTTAATGCTTAATGTATAGTTCTGTGTTAAGCAACATCAGTGTAGCTCTCTACCCTTCTCACTACCCCTGACATGCATCTCCCCAGAAATGTAATTACACACTGCAGTGCCGCAGACCACTGCAATTATGATACATTTGTTTGGTGGTTATATGTGGTGTAAATACAATATACTGATTAGCACTGGGATGATACCTTCATGAAACAAAATGTAATGTAACAAGGCTGTCATTATTAATTAATCTAACTTATGCTAGTAAAATAGGTAGTATTCAGCCAGTATGCTGCTTTTCTCCCTTTTTTCATAGCTCTTATTTAAAGACTCATTCTGTCTTCTCTTCTCTCCTTTCTGTGTTTCAAACATTGCTCAAGATTTATGAGCTCCAAGTCCAACATGATCAGCTAATTTGTAATCGTGATGGCAGAGCACTGCAGACATACCAGTACAGTATTA
>VUQS01016248.1:12526-27948 GCA_015108495.1 Heterochromis multidens | reverse complement strand
ATCATCCCATACAATGCCACCTATTGCCCAGTCAGGGCACAAACCAAAAAAATATGTTTGCATTAATTAACAGGCGGTAAACATGGCCTGACATAACATGCCAATACACGCCATGATGCTGCATGCAGAAAACAAAGTATGTCTCTATACAAAATCACTCAGGAAAAAAAACTTGACTTAGGTTCTTATAATTCATGCATGAAAGGGTTAAACTGACAATTTGAAACAAAAATTTCAAACTTGGATTCATCACTTCATAAGACCTACTGCAGCTGATTTTCAGTCCAGTTCATGTGTAATTTGTTATACCTTACTTTACAATGGCTTTTTTAATAGCCCTTTTTTAATAGGCTTCAGTGAACAGTAAATGGATCAACTGAAGGACCAGATGCATTGCTCAGGTCCTGTATCAGGTGTCTTCTTGGGAATCACCTTGTTGGTGCAGAAATACTATTTTATGCCTGTCAAACTGTGTTATCTTTGGCATGGGAACAAATTATGTGTTTTTGTGACAGGCTGCTAGTAACAAAGTGCTTAAAGATAAAAATTTAAAAGTAATTTAAAAGTTCTTTGCTCAGTTGTCTGTTATGTGTCAGCGCAATACTGGTCCATCCCTTGAGTTGGGTGCCATTTTTATGCTTGAATGATTCACAGGTCGGTGTTAAGTGGTTTAACAAAAAAAAAAAGGGCTGGGCTGACAATGAGTGAAAAAGCAAAGAAGTCCAAAGAAAACCTTTGATAGACCTTCAGAGCCTGAAGAACTATTGTTTGACACTAGCTTAAAGAAAATGACAAGTACGTCTGGCTCCTTGGAAGCAAAATATAAAGAAATGAGGGGTGGCTCAAGACTTTTGCACAGTACTGTAGTTTATGAACATCAACATACCGCAGTATATCTACTGTATATGTTGAGTTTAACATGCCACTGATTTAAAATGACATTATGTCTAATAAAAAAATAAAATAACATTTTCTTACACTCCTGACAAACAATAAATGCCCTAAACAATGTGCCAGCACAAATGACTAAAAAACAACAGGAGTTAAAGAAAGAAAGGGATAGGGAGACAAAGATGAAACAAAGCTGCACCATGAATGCAGCAAATGATGCAAATCAAACAGGCATATGGTGCACTGTAAAACAAACAAGCAGAGCCAAGCAGAGTTAACTGTTATTAGAGCTACCTCTTTCATCTTTTGTTTTCTCCTCATCTGTCTATCTATACTGCATCTCTGCTGCCCTAAGAGATGTGTCACTTCCTCCTTCCAGCTATTCCTGAAATAGCACCAGTGCCCTCATAGGCATTGAAATGGCTACATAAGCAATGTATCAAACAAGGCACTTTAGCTACAGTACAATATACGTGATTTACTGTGCCACGAATCTAAAATCAGAGTTGGCAACATAATTTATTTATGGCAGCTTATGCATGCATTTCTCACAGTTGTGCATTCTATCTAGTTTTACCAGGACAAGGTTTAATTTTTTTGTATTTTTGTGCATACAATTGTAGTGTGGTATGTAAACCAATATTAGAGCAATCTCTGAAGGAACAACTGGAAGTATGTGAATAGCTTTGTAGAAAGGACAATATGATACAATTAGGGAGTCGATTAAAATTTCTTATTTGGGTTTATATTTGATACACGTTGCATTTTATGTTGTCTGACATTATGGAAAAATGTATTCTTAGTAACTTACAGCTAAGGTACTAATACAATTGCAAAGTTAAACGTCCTGTTTCCCATTTAACCCAGTGTTTCAAGTGACAAAGTAAATGTTGTCACTTTATGCAGTACTGCTGTATGTTGTATTTTCTCTACAGGAAGAAAGAAAGAAAGAAAATCTTTAAAAAGCTTTATTTATCACTGAATGAACATCTCCACATTCTTCTGCAACAGCATGCTTTTATTGTACATGTTCCACACACACACACACACACACACACACACACACACACACACACACACACACACACACACACACACACACGTCACATAAGTCTAGAATAGTAATGATGAGTTCATTCTATTACTGGCATCTGCCTTTGCCCATATATCCCTCTTTCTAATGTGTCAGGGAAATTGATTTCAACACGCAAAAAGACAGAAGAAGAAGCTGGGGCTACTGTGCATGATGAAAATGCTGGTATTCTGATACTGGCTAAGCATTCAAATTTTTTTTAGCAGATTTTGAGAAACTCTGCAAAGAAAGATGTCAATTTTAATTCACTACCATTATTGAAAAGGCAAGCAAAGGAACATGCAGAAGTGAGCTGAGAAATAAAGAAAGCTACAACTATCTGGCTATTATTCAATCTCAGACTGGATGCTTAATATAGTCATGTCTGAAGATAAAATATGAGATGAGATGAGAAAAGTGAAATGGAAAAAATGGTGGCTTGAGGTAAGAGTAATCTCAAGTCATGCTTGGTGTGCTTTCATAGCTTTATCAGCCAAGACCAGTAAAGAAACCAGACAAACACAGCTGCCTTTTTGTCAACACAGACATAATACAATCAGTAGTTTTCCCAAACTGTCAGGCAACAGGGCCTGTTGCTTTGCACCATCAGTGTATATCTGCAGAAAGAAAGCATGAGCACACTTGAGTATGACACTATCAGGACCTGGGAAAATAACCAGCTTATGGCAGAGGAAATGATGAGCTAGCGGCCTGTAGACAAAGCTTGATGCATGCTGGGTAATTGAAACAGCATATTGCGGCAGAGTAACCTTCCCTGGGACATAACCATAATATAATGTGCTTTGGAGAAATTTCTCATTTATAGCAGGGTAATAGCACTTAGATCAGAACAATGGCCCTCTTTACTTGGAAATTGGATAAGGTTTTTCATTAATATGTATTGGTGTTAGGAATGGGCTAAGAATGGACTACCACTGTGAATGACCTGAAGTTTGTAGAAAGGGGAAAAGAAAGTTGGTAAGGACAGTTATGAATGCAGATGGTATTTGTATTCTAAATAGTGCAGCCCAATTACCAACATACTGTACTTAAAGGTCAAACTGAAAAGATGTATTTGGCTATTACTTTATATGAATATCTTGGCGTGTTTCCCATAAATATTGCCAACTTTGCACTTGCAGCCTCTGTGGCACTGACTTGGGGAATCAGCATCTTTTCTTATCTTTTATAGACGACGGATCAAAAGTCAGTTCAGTTCGTTAAGTAGTTTTAAGTTGTAATTTATGCATTTGTATGCAGTCTATAATTTGCATACAGGAGATTAATTGATTTCAAATTTCTGATCTATATCCTTACAGCTATACTAAACGGATTATTCCCATGGAGAAATTTAGTAAGTGTTACTAATATTATGCTAACAAAGTAAGTATTTAAAGTAAGTGCTGGAGAATAAGCATTTCCTTACTTAACAATCCAATGCACAGGAAGTGACCTAAGCTAAGATCTCTATTAGTTATGCCTTCAGAGAAATAAAAAAGCTGTACTTGAGTTTACTCTTTGTATGTGGCTGTGTATACTGGAAATGGAATAATAAATTATCAGTTTGAATTTAATGGATAAAGGCAATGGTAAAGGGAAAATTGGCTATTTTTAAACTTTGAATTAATTCCCTTATCTTTTAGATTTTCATGAGGATTAAATATATGTGCTTGCACATGTTAACAAATATCTTAAACATTCACTCACTCCTAGGCCATTTTATATTTTTTAGAACTTTGTACCAACATGGATGGTGTTACCTAGACAGATTCACAAAACCTAAACCCACACACCCACACAGTCCATTCAAACACCACAGGCTATGAGTGCACTGATAAAGTGTACTCCCCAAGTGAGTCCCCTGCTGCACCTAGCACCAGCGACATGCGAAAGATTGTCATGCCAGATTTGTTCGACATGAAGCGATGAGAAGGAAACATAACTGCAGGGAGTGTATGATAGAGATGAACATCCAGTGTAGGAAAAAAAAAAAAACATGAAAGGGGACCACAGAGTGGGGGTGTGTTATGCTTAACCGGTACCAGCTATACTGCATGCTGATTTACAGAAATATATGTATGCATTAAATAAAACACTTCATAATCATCAAAGTGTATATGCATGCAAGTTGCAGTTGCTTTTATCAATGTCAATTCTAGACTAAGATTCTCTTGGGACACAAATAAAAATATCTTGTGAGAACGTGTCACACTGGCATGAGTCCTTATGGCTGATGGCATGGAAACTTTGAGACGAACATCACAAAACTCAGTTTAATGTGAGTCAAGCAACCATTAGTCTCGGCCCCTCCTTGGGTCTAAGCACAGCTTCATTTCCAAACAGAGCCTTCTGCTCTTGTCAATAAGTACCCTATTCCATACAGCCTATAATTTCTGCTATTTGACTGATAACATTTTCAACCAGGCAGTTGATAAAGCTGCAAAATGTAAAACTAAAGCAGAAAATCTAAAGTTATATTCTCTGTTCCATTAGGGCCCCACCTAAACATACTTAGGGTAAAGACACCGTCATGGGTCCTTGTTGTAATAAACTGTATGAAAAAGCTCCACAGGGAGGGACTTTGATAAAGCTAAATCATGTCTATTTATTGCAACCAAAAGAAAAACGTAGTTATGTACCTTTTTCTCCCTCTTTTTCCTTCACGTTCTCTTTTGTGAGCAATGTAACCTTGAAAGATCTAATTATTTTGCCAAATCAGAGATACAAACACGTGCAGTCTCTAGTCTCCCTCGTCCTCCGCATTTTCATTTTCACTATTGAGCCCCTACCTCTCCAGCTCCAGCTCGCAGCTCTTGATGAGTCATTGAGGAGAGATGGGGATTTGAGCGAAAACCCTGTACTCTGAACATCCAGTGGAAGCCGATAATCCACAGAAGCTAGAGGTGGCAACGAAATTCAGCTAATACCCAAACAATAGCTATCAGCGTAGCTCCTACTAAGGTGACAAAGCCTTACACCAATTTGTCTGTTATTGTGTATAAACAGCAAACTGAAACCGCTGTAAAAATGACTATGCCACAATGTGATATGAAATCCTATAAATCTGATTTATATAAAGAAAAGCCACTTGTCTACTCCTGATGGGAATGTAGTCATCACATCATGGATAAGCATTAAAATTAGATGACAGCACCTTAGTCAGACATCCTAAACACTGGAAGAAAAGAGTTTTATACACAGTGACAGTTAAAGTGGAATATGGGAATATTGAGGTAAAAGAGATTAATAAAAAAAATACTGTGAGCTCTAAAGGACATTATTCTATTTTATATTCTAGTCTTTTTTAGCACACATTGTCACCAGCATATGAAGTTCTGATCATTAAGGAAAAACTGACCTTTGAAAGAAACAACCTTTACCCATTCCTTAGATAAAATAATTATTTTCAGATGTGTGTGTGTGTGTGTGTGTGTGTGTGTGTGTGTGTGTGTGTGTGTGTGTGTTAGAGCTAAGAATGTCACCAGAACTGATACTTACGATACCTTTCCCTACCAAAATTCCGAAAACACAGTGGTACTTATTTTCATTTAGTACTGTAGGCAGCCTATCAACTGAGGTTGCAATTGAACTGACAGGGGCCGAAGAAAAAGAAGAAGAAGAAGAAGAAGAAGACGGATGCCCACAAGCAGAAACTATACATGGCAGAGCAAAAACTACATGTAGAAGATGGTGACTAGTGTTGCTGCACTAAGGTTGTTCCTGGTTACAATACCTGTAACCAGAAGGCAGTTGCCTACCCCTGGAGTGTTTGACCCTTAGACTCTATCACCTTTGTTTTATTTGTTTATATCTTAGTCTTTGATCTTGTCACACCCCATTGTTGTCTTCCAGACTCGTGATTTTATATCTTTTGCCTCTGTTTAACACCCACATGTAAATCTGATCGTTGTCTCCTCCCTTCCTTCTGTGTACCTGTGTAAATGCCATGCCTCTTTAGTGTTCAGGGTTGGCTTACCTTCCCAGACCCACTCCCTGGGCTGGTAAACCCACTGTATACCGGAATACTTAATAAACACAGTACCACAGCAAACCTTAAGAAACAGGACTTGAAGTAATTTCTTCAACACCGTTATGTAATCAGCTATGTTCCATAGGCTAAAATGTTTGTAATAGCTAATGTTATATAAACACTTAAGCTAACATAATGTAACTAATATTATACGTCATTGTTAGTAGGCTACTCAGCAACTATCCTAACATTTCACAAAATATAAAGTTAACATTTTAAATAGTCTGCCACCACATTCTCAGTGACACAGTGATGTTCAAGTAGATGGGATAATTTTTTTTAACTGTGTAATTCTACTGGTATTGGTAGTGACTACAGAATTTCTGGTATTGTGACATCCCTAGTTAGTTACCAATACACTGTAAAACCAAATGCTTAAAGTAATTAGATTAGATTAAGTATTGTTATCTTAATTGTTTTTACATTTTCTTTCAATGAGTTGATAGAACTGATTATTTTTAATTAAACTGAACTATTCTGCAAATTAAGTAAGCCCCACTTAAATGTATTAAACTTTACTTTTAAATGGGGCTTACTTAATATAGTCTGCACTTGCCCAATAATACTGTAGCATCTAGTGTGGGCATGTCAGGAAATTTTGTATTTGCCATAATAATGGACATGTTCATGTAAATAAATCTACACTTTGCCCAGGTTATGTTTTTGAATCTTCATTTTGAAATAGCAAAGCTGTAAGGCCATGAGCAAAGTGGGTGACTGGATTATTGACACTCACTGTGGTAGCACAGATACTGTAAAAATGGAAGTGAATTTTAAGCTGTCTTTCTGTTGTTCATCAAGATTGGGTAATCAGTCACCATTAGTTTAATCCAAGACAACAACAATGAATTGTAGTATTCAATTTGAGACGGTATAGTTACATTACGCATTATTCCTAAAATAAGGAAATTACATTGATATGTTACTTTTATGTAAAATGAAAAAATGGTTATTAAAAAAAGTTGTAGCTTTTAAAGTTGTATTTAAACTTAACAGGCTTGGGGTATAGCATAAAAGATAACCGCCAAAAATTTTTCTACAGCAATCACTAAGTTTCCTGACACAGGATATAAGAAGTCATCCAAGACTTTCAGGAATTAATCACTATAAAGACAAATAAAACAGACTTCACTTTGTGGTCAGTTTCTTTCTCTCTGGACTTTTAAACCTATAACTTAAATTTCAGTTGTATTCATGTCAAGCTGTAAAATTATTTTTATTATTATTAAGCACTGAAATAAAAATAAAAAGCATCTAAAAAGAAAACAATGCTTAGTATTTTGATATTAGGCTGACCCCACCCAATGCTGCTGATTACAGCTCTGCATCATAGCACTTAAGCTAATGATAGTATTTGCTTCACAGACTAACAGGACAAACTGCCTCAGCCCTCAGTTTTGGAATTCTCAATTCAAAGCTTTTAAAAACAATATTATGCTAATCATAAAATTTCACTTTCCTACTCCAAAAACTATTGTAATCAGCTCCTTAACTGGATGCAGCGGCCACTTAAGCATTAACTTGAAGCACATGCATAGAAGCATTTCTTTTTCCATAAAATGAATTTGGCCAAAGAATATGCTGTTCTGCAATCTTACAGGACAAATGTTCATTTTCTACAGCTATATCAATTTTCCATGGAGAGTTGTCATTTTAGATGACAACTTAATCATTTATTGACAGCTTATATGAGCAATTTCGACAGCTTGTTAAGACAATTACGTAAAACTGCTGTTAAAATGATGTGGTTTGCCATTTGAAGATTAAACAATTTTAAATATGATAAAAACAACCACAAATTTGAGATTTCTTGGCAGCTGTCAAGATGTTACTAACATGACATTAAGTTGTAACTGTTAGTTTCCATATAGCATGAACTATCCATCCATCCATCCATCCATTCTCTTCCGCTTATCCAATTCAGGGTCGCGGGGTATAGCGTGAACTAGATTAGATAAATTATGTGTAATTTTCATAACAAGTAAAGCAAAGCAATATTTACTTCTTCTAGAGCCTGACCGTTACAGGATTTTTAAGGCTGATACTTTGATGATTTAAAAATATATTGGCCAATTTGTTTTTTTTCTTTCAGACACATGTAACATGAATAGATTTCCCTAACATTTAATATGTGTAGTTATTTGTGAGTCCTTAATAACATAATATGACAATGCTGTTTTAAAATAATCTTCTTTTATTGTCACAACAAGCCAGAGATTACTTGTTTACACTCTGCCCGACTGCTCGGATCAGATGGTTGTTGTGTTTGTGGTGTTCCAAACACAGCAGGGAAGTTGCAGAGTATCCTCTCTCTATACAACATCAACACTCATAACAAGGTTGAAGGGTGTTTCTCCAATTCCTTCTTTACTTTTTAAATTTTCATTTATCTGGAGTTATAAATGCCAAAACTAATATATCGCCAAATAGCTAATATCGGCCAATATATGGAACCGGGCTCTAATGCATTCTATTCTGTAAGCAGCTAGGTGGCACACTGTTGCTTCACAGCAAGAATCCACTGGCTGGCTGGGGCCTTTATGTGTGGGGTTTGCATGTACTTGAGCTTCCTCCATGCCACATTAGGTTGACTGATTGTTCTAAACTGTCCGTAGCTGTGAATGTGAGCGTGAATGATTGTCTGTCTCTCTGTGTTAGCCCAGTAATGAAGTGTTGACCTGTCCAGAGTGTACCCTGTCTCTTGCCCTGTGAAAGGTGGGATAGGCTGCAACCCGCCCACGACCCTGAATTTGATAAGTAGAAGAAAATGGATGGATGGATGGATGGATTTTTTTTGTAGCATCCATGTTGTTTCCAACTTAAAAACACATGAACACTGGAATAGGAAAAGCAACTTTCAAATTCGGGAAATAAAACCATTCAAGGAGCAAGTGAACAATAATTTCCAATAAAAATGAACACTACAACCATTACTACAAAATTTAATTATTTTTGCTGGTATTACCAGAGTATGAAACTTTTAAGATAATTTTTTAATTGGTCACATTGCAAGTTGTCACATGTAAGATCTGGTAGAAGAGCACAATTCTGTGTGTGTGTGTGTGTGTGTGTGTACTGCTCCGCAGGTGGTGAGTAGAGGCTTAATGAAAGGGCCAGTTGTTTAAGGGGGTTGATTTTGCAGAGAGCAGATGGATTGGGCTCGCAGTCTCTCTGGTTTCAATTTTGTCCAACACTGCTACTGTCGCCCCATTTAACAGCCAATTTCCTGCCAGCTCATCACAAACACACACACAAATACACAAAAAGCGAGAAATCAGCAAAAACAGTGTGAGGTAGCAGACCACAGAGACACACAAAAAGGCAGAAAAGAAGGTGAAACAAAGGGGCATACACAAACAAATGTAGCTGGGTGAAGTGGATGATAGAGATATGGGCATCTTTTATGCACAGACAAGCAGAAAGACATTTAAAGTACATACAGGTACAAACAAATTAATTTAGCCATATAATCAAACACAGACAAAGTTAACTCCTATGGGTAAGTGCAGTTGGACGCCAAGTTTTTAATGAGCTTGCTCCAGATGTCTTCCCAGGCTGCAGTGCATGAGTGGTTGAGTAATCAAGTACATTTTACTAAGTAACACTGACACAAATACATTAATCCTAATTTATCACACAAACAAAGTAATCTCAATTTATCACAAACACAGTAATCCCAAATGACCCCTTTCTCTCTGTCCCATTATCTCTCTCACACACTGTGCTCCTGAGCTTTAACACACTTCAGTATCGCTACATTCATTTTAACCCAGTATTTTATATTTCCATTTTCACTGCTTCATCTTTCTCTCTGACAGATTACATACTCACGCACACCAACACCTGAGTGATTCACACTTACAGGAACACTTGCTTCATCTTTAACTTGCTCTCACACCCACGCAATCTGACACACGGCAAGCTCTGACTACTGCACAGCATACACACATGCTACACACATGTGGAAATGCCCTCAGAACACACGGTTTCTTATTTTAACTCTAGCAGTAGTGGGAAGTAGATAGCCTCCAGAAAATGAACTTTCCATCTTCACACCTTGGACAGCAAGAGATTACAATGGCACTCTCTTTTTCTGTCTTGCCAGTGGTGGTCAGCCTACACTCTGGTTCATGTGATATTGCTGGCGGGCTTATGTATTAAAGACATTTCGCTGTTGAGTTATGGCTTTGCTGGACAAAGGCTTGGTGTCTATGCAGTGTAAGTGAAGTGTTGGGTGGAGTGGAATTCATGGATTTAAATAATAATAATGATAATGATAATAACTTGGATTTATATAGCGCCTTTCAAAGAACCCAAGGTTGCTTTATACAAAATTGAGTCAAAAGCCAAATGTTTTAGTGAATAGGTGACATTTCAACTTTTTTTTGAAAATCTCCAGAAATGGAGTGTTGCAGATCTCAGAGAGGAACATGTTCCAGAGAGTGGGGACAACAGTGCTGAAGGCTCTGTCCCCAAAGGGCCACAGTCTGGTATGGGGATGGAGAGTAGGCCTTTAACAAGGGAACACAGAGTCTGAGATGGGGTGTAGTGGAGAAGAAGGTCTGATAGGTACTGTGGAGCAAGGATATGAAGGGATTTGTAAGTGACAAGAAGGCTTTTACAGGAAATATGGGACCCTGTGAAGGTGCATAAGGGTGGGAGTGATATGTTGCCATGACTTACTTCAGGTGAGAAGTCTGGCAGTTTAGTTCTGAACATACTACATCTTTTCCAGGGCTTTGTTAGGCAGATCAAACAGAACACCACTGCAGTCATCCAGGCAGGAGGTGAAAAAGGGATGAATGAGGGTTTCAGCTGCTGAGTCTGAGAGTTAAGGCCAGTGTCTGGAGATGTTCATGAGGCAATAGAAGGCAGATTTAGAGATGGATTTGCTATGTAATGACAATGAGACCCAGGTTGCAGACCTCTGGAGATGGTGAGATGAACCAGCCATCTACATTAAGGTAAAGATCAGCCACTTTCAGGAGATCCAGATTTTGATGTCTTCCAGGCAGTTGATAAGGTACAGAGGAAGGAGCTGATTGAAGGATTTAGTGCTGAGATATAACTGTGTATCGTCAGGGTGAAACAGTGAAAGCTCAGTCCATGGTGGTGGATGACTTGATTGACTGGACCAGAGGAGGAACATGAGTCTCTCCAGGTGACATAATGTCTCCTGTCAGCAAGATTCAACTGAAACCAGGAGAGAACTACACCAGCGAAGCCAACATAGTTGGCAAGGCAGTCGAGGAGGATGGAATGAGAGACTCTGTCAAAAGCTGCTGAGAGGTCCAGGAGAATGGGGATGCTGATGTGGCCAGACTCTGCAGGAGTGAGGATGTCATTTGTGATCTTGATGAGAGCAGTCTTGGTGCTGTGGTGCGCTCTGAAGCCAGATTGGAAGGGTTCAAAGACTTCATGGAGTTGGGCAGCAACTGCTCTTTTAAGGGTTTTACTAATGAATGGAAGGTTTGAAATTGGGCAGTAGTTACTGAGGTTATCAGGGTCCAAGCCAGGTTTTTTTGAGAATGGGGGAGACAACAGCTATTCTGAGAGCTAAGGGTACCAGGCCAGTTTCTAAGGAATTGTTGATGATGTCTTGGCCAAGGTTGTTGGCATGGTGTCCAGAGGACAGGTGGAGTCCTTAGCTCTGATAACCAACTCAGTAACGTGAAAAGCATCCAGTGGAGAGAAGGATGAAAGGCAGAGCTGAAGCAAGAATGGAGTGGGCAGGAAGACATCCTGAAGATGGGATGAGAGTAGAAGGGAGGTGGTGTCTGGTAGTAGCTGCTGGTGGAATGAGTCCACTTTAGCCTGGAAGAAGTCCAGGAAATTGGAACAGAAGACAGGGTGGTGTGGTGGGGGCCTCGAGAGGGTAAAATAACCGGTTTATGGTAGAAAAGAGCATTCTGTGGTGGTTTTTCTGGTCACCAATGAGGATGGAATAGTATTGCATTTTGGCTCTCAACAAAGCTGCTGTATAAGCACTCACATAGCCTTTAAAGGCCTCATGGTAGACAGTGAGGCCAGATCTTTTATAGAGCCAGTTGGATCCAGTATTGGGTTTTACCATATGTACGTATGTGTGCATGTATTGATTCATGTATATACTGTGCTGGATTACAACCTGCAAACCAAATTGCCCCTGCAGCAAACACAGATACCTCAAGAGTTGTGGAGGAATGTGAAGAAGGAAATGTGCACCAGTTTGAGCTACTTATATTTACCGAACTTCATTAACTCACTTTGCTGTTATTAAATCACTGGGACTTGTGGGGCTGATCAAAAATGGTTATTCAGAGACAATCAAGGGTTTGATAAATTCTGACTCTTTAAACTAAAAAAGTAGCAGCTTTTCTGCTAAAGGTCACATTAACGTAATGTTTCACAAATTCACAAGTTCTGCAATGGCATTTCAATTTTACCTTATGATTTCTATGCATTATACCAATTTTAAAACATTAAACCTTTTAATTCAGAGGAAGAGCTGTTTACACATAAACATGTGCATGCACTCTCTCTCTTTGTCACATGCAAAACATGTCAGTACCTTCTGTGCGAATGGTGAAAGGGGAGTCCCCCAGTCTCTTTGCTGAGAACTGCCCCCCCAGAGAGGTCATTAGAAAGCACAGGCTGAAGAAGCCTATTCCCACCACGAATATCCTGCAACACAGTGGGAGGAGAGAGGGAAGGGATGAAAGGGGAGTTAAGACAGAAAGACATATTTATCGGGATGGGCAGGTAAATTGATGTTTTGGGAGAGTAGTTTGAATATATAATAATAAAGAGAGAAATAAGGGCAAGAGAGGTGGTGGAAAGTGAGATCTTTGAACGCATGCAATGGAGTGGATGAAAAGTGGCAAGCATGAAAAGAAAAAGTAGGAATGCAGGCAGATGAAAATGCCAACAATTATAGAAGACACGTTTTTGCGGGATAAAATGATTGACAGCAAGAAAAGAAGGAAGGAGGGAAAATACAAAGATGAGAGGATAAGAAAAAATGTGGAGGAGAGCAGGAAAGGAAGGAGAAGAGACATGAAGAGAGTCAAGAAAAAGCAGGAAGAAATTCCAGAAGGCAGAGCATAAACAGAGCAGAGATTGCACATAGAAGAGAAGAATCTTGAAGCCAAAGGGCACTTGAAACAAACTAGTGTTGTGACATTACTGCTTGTCATACATCTAGAACAACTGCCAAAATAAGGGTGAGCAATTTGTCCCTAAGTGCAGGCCAAAAAAGCATTTGATTATTTATGCAATATGAAAGGTGTGCACAGGGAAAAATGGAAAAAGGGGGGAAAAAAGGCACAAAGAAGAAAGAATGGAGCCAAAAACATTAGGTTGCTAAAAATGAGTGAGAAAACGTGACGCTAAACTAAAGATTTTTCAAACACAAACTAAACGAACAAACAAACAAACTACATTTAAATCAACACACCTCTTTGGACACTGTTTTGTTCTACTGAATGCAAAGCAATAAACTGTTGATTATATTTTGATCTAAAAGACAGGCTGGCTTTATGGCACAAACTTAATTTTGATTCTTTTTTGTGGCACAGATCATATGTTTAAAATATTACCATACCACGGTGGGGGAAAATAAAATGAGGTTCTGTGTCAATTCTCCCTTGTTAGACGACCATGAGAGAATCCAATCGCTGGCTTAAAAGAGTTGAAAATCAGGTCTTTGGTGTCTGTGTAAATCCTGTCCTAGTTAAGTTACTCTCTTCAGTGTATATGGATCAGAGGTTATCTCATTATGCCAAGACTCTTTGGGGAAAAAAGAGAGGAAAGGCCGTCAGAGATTCTCATTCACTGGACAAAATACCAGTCAGCCTCTGTGCCTAACAAGTCAAGTCCTACTTTTGAAATGTTTGCTGCTCCACTGATAACCACCACAACTGGGCACTCTTTGAACAAAAACAGTGAACTTAAGTGACAATAAACAACTTGTACTGCAGCAATTATTTTAGCAACTTAAGCCATATTCCTAAATCATGTATATTTGTTTGGGTAAATGCGTTGTATTTTTTTTATATTAAAGGCAAGTAACACAAATTATACCCAGCTCACTCAGCATAAAGTAAGAAATGAAAACAGCATGTGTTTGTGATATAATTATGGCAATTCACACAAATCAATTTTAGGGCAAATCTTGCACAAGTAACTTATTAAACTTTTACCTTCAGCACTTGAAGTTGAAAAATTGAATCTTAACAAAACAAATATATGAATAATTCATATTTACTTTCCCTCCAGAGCCAGCCAAAAGTTGTTTGCATGAATGCCCAGCCCAGTATGAAATCTGACAGCGCTTCCTGAAATGGTAAGCAGCTCCTGTCACACCAGTTTCTGAATGAAACCTCTTAATATTGAAGAAATGAATTACTATCAACACTGAGGAGGAATGACCACTTAAAAGAACATTTGCTGAGCTGATCTAATCAAACGGAATAGAGATGATGTCGAATAATTTGTTAAGTGTAGAGCCTGGTGGTTTGGCAAGCCACTGGAGCGACTTTGATTTCAAGATAGAGCAAATGTGTCCTGTCCTGAGTCATACATAATACAATCAGGTATAATCAAGGAAAGCCAACAACATGTAGCTTCTTTGAGAGGAGACTTTTTTTCCGTCTTAAACACAAGAACATATTGAAACTGAAAAAAAAATCTATATCATCATAGCTCGAGTTTAATGGGTTGATTCAAATACAACCTGCTACATAAACTGGAGTTGTATTAAATTATTTACAGTGCAGGACACATGCAGTAATTTGTGCATGAGTACATTCTGATATGAGCCTTCCCAATCCTTCTTCTCAGCTTTATTTCCTGGTGCCAGAAACAGGTTATTCAACAACACTTTAAAATGATTATCAGTGTGTCCATCAGGATTACAGCAGGTGGCTTAAATAAATGAAGTGTCAGCATGTTAAGAGATGTTTTTGTGTGTGTAGCATTTCTCTATTAACTTACAAAAAACATAATCATAGTTGCTATTTCAAAGTCTCAATATCTAACCAGCGTTGCACATTCTCATTTACTGTGCTTTGTCATTAACCTGTTTGTCTCTCCCAGGAAACTGTAATATTATGAAATAATAAAATATCCCCCCATCTGTTCCAGGCATATTATGGAATGTATTAGAACAGCTCAATCACTGTCAGAGAGCCAGACTGCAACACTTCAGTATCCGATGTGACTTTAAACCCATACAGTCATTATGATCAAGAGATTATTTGACATCACCGTGAGGCCATGATCCGAAGATACTTACACCTGCATGGATTATAAACGTACTCTACTACCATCTGCTCAGAAAACCAGTGAGGGAAGCAGAAAAGTCAACCTGATCTGGGACAAGCTTTTACTGAAGATGGCCTGTTAATTGCAAATCATCGTTTTTGTCAGTGCTTTGTATTAGTGCAGTAA
>VUQS01016239.1:8630-27107 GCA_015108495.1 Heterochromis multidens | reverse complement strand
GTTTTACTGGTCCAGCCCACTTAAGGTGACTGTATGTGTCCCATGATGTAAAATGAGTGTGACCCCCTTGTATGTATGGTATATTCTTATTATAAAAAGACTAAGGTTAGACATGACAAATGCAAAAATAACCACAACTTCAAATTGCTTTCATTGTGATTCATGATCTTTGCTTTTATCATTAATAATACTTAGGCATCATTAAACAAAACAAAACAAAAAAAAACAAAAAAATAACACTGTAATTAGGACACAGCTGTTTCTTCTGTATCGCTGGGGAAGAGAGGTTGCTGGTTGGTCGGGGTTAGTTAAAAAGAACGTGATAGTGGAATGAGGGTGAGTTTGAAAGGAAGTCATTTTATAAAGAAGTGAGTGAGAGCATGTTGTAGTCTTAGAGTTGGATCTATGATGAGAGGTGGAAACAGGGAAGAAAAGGAGAGGGCATGAAGACATTACAGATAAGGCACTTGACATACAAAGCTTTAGAGCAACAAAACTCTAACACTCATTTTGTGATTTCATCTAAAAACTACAACAAAATTTCTTTCAAAAAAGCATCAAAGAATATACCTGTAAACACATTTAATACCCAGAATGATACTTAAAATCATCAACTCAGATCAACACTTTAAATTTGTGGCCAGGTTAACAAATATAACCCAGACTATTGGGCAGTGAACTCTGAAATTGTGAAACTGTCCTGCTCCACTGTACTTAGTGAAACTCCAGCATTTCAAAAGAGCAACACCCCTTCACAGTGATTACATCGAGTCATTGCTTTTCAGTGGGTGGCATTGTCAATGCAGTCAACCTGCTTGAGCTGAAGCAGAAAGGAAAAAGTTATTCAGCAGGAAGTCTGATTTTTCTATCAGTTTATATTAATTCCTGGCTCTTGCTTACGGCCTAAACAGCAAAGAACTGCTGAACTCTTGAGATGTCTCTATTGGAAGCAGGAATTGTACAAAGTGAGCTTTGTTGGATTAGGAATGAACAGAAGTTAAAGGGGACCTATTACGCTCATTTCCAGCACCATATTTGTATTCTTGGACTCTACCAGAGTAGTTTTGCATGACTCACAGTTCAGAATAATCATGGTTCATCTTGAAAGAAGCAGTTTTAGCTCCCTGCCTAGTATGGTTTATAGTACTGCACTGCATTCATACTTGGACTGAGCTGAACTGAGCTGCTTATGTTGGATTTGGAGCTGATAAATTGGGCAGAATACTAGATACAATTACAGCCTATTAGACTCGGTTTAACTAATCTTTTATCCTTGTGCTAACCAGCATACTGAGTTTACACCGCGTATTACTATCAAACAGATGTATTGCAGTTGCTGAGGTCTGTGCCTTTGTCACACAAATCAAGCATAAGCTAACTTTCTTCTGATTGGCTGCCCCTTGTAAACAAAAGATATTGACAGCAAGTGGGTGGAGCTGTGTGCCCAACATTAGCACATTAGTGATCACTGTCTGTGACATCACACAGATCCAAGGATAGAAAACACTGCCTGAAACGGAGCGTTTAGAGCGATGTGAAGTCTGAGCTTTTGGCTAACAGGGATTACCTGCACATACACAGACCTCATTATTAGAAACTTTGGCCATGTTTAATATGAACATCCATTATTAAAAGTGTATGACAGAAAATATGGAAGAGCATGATAGGTCCCCATTAAAACATTTCTTGCTGATTACAAAACTGAAACCAGAACACTTTATAAATGGCACATGCCACGTTGGAGAGCAGAGGCGCACAGTCCTACTGCAGATTATTACTTTATATGACAGACACTGTACTATTGTGCAAAGACACTGTAATAGCTGAACAGATAGTTGCATAGACAGAAACCTAGGGAAATAAATGCCCTATTGTCTCACCTTCATATGACTCACTTTCAGTTTGTTTTGTTCTTTTAGTAAAAAGCAAACAAAGAATAAAGCAACACAATTTCAAAGCAGAAGGCTTTAAAATGGCTTTTTTACAGCCATCAGCTGGCTCTAAGGCACACAGTCAGAACATGAAAGCTAAAGTAGAAGCAGCATCGCCCCTCCACCCCTCATCTGTCTTCTCCAAACTTTGCTCTTCTCCATTTTCTTCCCTGTCTCATTGAAAATGTTTGGGACTAACATCAAACAAAAGGCAGTGATACATTTTTCTCTAATGACAAAGCAAAAAGCCGTGCCACTTAATGTAGTGTATGTCATCTGCTGGATCTCTGTGCCCTCTAAAAAAATGAATGTGTGTTTTTGTGTAAAAGTAACAGAGTTGAATTTCCTCAGATACCTGCTGTTGTTGGTTTTAGGGAATCACTGGTCCCACCCCCCCGTCCACACCCCCCTTTCATCTTTTTCTCTCTTTTCATCCCTCCCTCCTGCTCCTCTACTGAGGGATACAAGTCCTTCGCACATTCTTACATGCTGTCACTTTTATTTCACTTCCTCTTGCTATGGTTGTTGTTGTGGACTGTGTGACCGTTCTGCACCGGTCCATTTTTCTTCATATGCTTTTTCTCTCCTGCCTCCTCTTCCTCCTCCTCTTCTGATTCATCTGTTTCATCTTTGTCGCTCCTATCATCATCCACTTTTTCCTGAAAAACATGAACAAGAGCACGTGAGAAGACGTGTCCCTTTGGAAATATTTCACTAATCAGGAAGACCTCCTGCTCATGCTGTCCTGAAGCTCTTTTTGCAAAGCAGGTATAAAAATATCTTAGTGTGTGCAAAAGCGCATTTATTCTGACAGGAAGGCCGTTTTCACACCTGTGCTGTGTTCTGGACTAGTGGATAACACATAATTTACATTAATTTTACAGCTACCTGCTACAGCTTATGGCACTTTGCCACATCCCAAAATGCAAAGCACACCTGAATACGAGAAGGTGTTTAGCTCAAACTTCCAGCGTAGCCCTGACAATTGGGTTGGATTGAAGTTGAAGCATATTCTCACCATAAATGAACTGCTCTGAAGTTTTTTCAGAACCAGACTGAGAACATCTCTTCCAAAGGGTCTCAATGCAATTGTTCTGGTCTGCACCTGAGTGCAATCACCGTGTTCACATCAAACCACGCCAAGGTGGAAACAAGCCAGAGTTTGATTTAAATGGACTAAACAGCATAGGCGCGAAAACACCCTAAGAAACAAGCTGCTGAAGCTGATCAGCACTGGTGGAGACCAAAAGCAAAGTGCATATTCAAAGAGCCCGAAATATCTGCTTGGTAAGTTTGACGTCATCACGCATTTCTGAGTCCAGATGCACCTTCATTTCCAAACACAAGCAAGCAAATGGTGGAGGAAGCACCAGAGGTAAAAATGGCCAAACTCTTTCAGCTCTACTCAGTGTGGCTGTACTCCCAGGTGTTACAATAAAGTTTAATGTCCGGGCATCCGTGAAAAAGAGCATTTTTAGAATTTAGCAGACAGCACTGCCAGTGCTACCCCTCAGCCTCATGGCAGTAGAATCTTGAGGTGGCACAAATCCCCTGGAAATACAAGTTCTAGACCACATAATTACCTGGTCTCTGTAGATCTTAATGGGGTGCATATGAGCCTTACTGACTTTATTCACCATATCAATTCAAAAGCAAATGGCTAAGAAATGCTAAAATCATAATATAAACCACTGAGAATACTGTCACTTTCTGTGATTGGCATTATTATGGTAAGAACTATAGTTGGACATTCCCTGATGACCATAGGGGTTAGTAAAGTTGGGCTCATTGACATAATCATGTGCTACCTTGTGGCGACCTACGAAGCTATGGTTCAGCTAATATAAGAACATTGGCACAGAGAAGATGTGGGATGAGAGTTAAATTGTTCTCAATACAAGTTAATGTTGAGAGTCACACAAGAGACAAACGCCATCAAACGGCAGGAAGAGACACTGAAAATGGGCAAAACTTCAGCCAACAGAATGTCTGAAACATGCTCGTCCACAACACGATGTTAGTCAGTAATATGCTGCTCTGAAAGTTCCTGGTCCTAAGCTTCGTGTCCACACTGAAATCTTAGTCGGACAGAGAGCCATTCTTTGGCGACGCCTTCAGATATTTGGTATCTGGGACCCTGCGAGCCCAGTTTACACCATGAACTTTTGTAGTTTACACCACGAGCTTTGGAAAACTTGGTTTAAAGATGTGCTACACATGAACAGTGACAAGTGAATAGTTTTTGGGGATTTGTGTGTATTTGAAAAACAAGAAACAAAGCACAGTAGTGTGTTCAAATGACAAGACTCAGCAGCACAGGAGACGCTTGGACCATTGGGAGAGAGTTGTTAAATCATCACTTAACAAGTGGAGTGGGCTTAAATTTAGCTGATGTTGTTTTTCTTCATGTTTCAATAATAATTCTGCAAGTTATTGTCTCTGCTTATTTCTACTTTCTGTCCCTAAAGGCAAATTAAATCAGCTACAAATTCAACTAAATCTTAGGGAGCTGGTCAATAAATCAACTCAGGATCATTTTTAATGACTTGGAGACAATCACACGTGGACTGTCTTAAATATTTTTAATTTTAAAGAATGAACTGTTTGCCACAAAAACTTAAGAATGTATGATAAAACTTTATGTATACAGCGTTTTGTTCAGTGACCCCAGTAAGGCTGGAATAATCAGATATTGCTGGTTTAACTGCTACTTCCAGTGTTTCACACTTACCTACTTTCAGAGCTTAGGCTTCAAGTGACAAAGTTCAAATTCTTTTAGATCTGAGTTCTCTTTTTTTGACTTAAGCTTTAGTGTTAAAACAAGTTTACACCAACTGTTGTCAGTGCCTGGCCTTCAATCGACTCTTTCAGTGCAATTCTTAATTTTAACTTCCATTTCTTTCTGAGTTTTATCCATAGTTAAGCTGCAGCTTTTTCAGAAGAGAGTACATGCACTTTTGATTCAGAAAAATGTGTTTTGTAGTATAAATTTTTTTTACTATTTGACTTAATGGATGTAAAATAGGAACACTTAATGTTTGTTTGAAGATCTCTTTTGATTTGCTTACATTGTTGGTGAGGAAGCGGATTGCTATGCGTATAATGAGAACAGCCCAGAAGATATGTAGACACTGCAGAGTCATCAGCAGTCCGTTGAAAAAGTAGTAGCCGAAGAACGGCTTATAGATGGTCACTGGGTACACCCACGTACAGTAAATAATCCTGCAAAAGAGACAGTGAAGATTAAGGAGTGTACCACAACAAACAGTGGTATAGTGCAGCAGTCAAAATAACTGTTTAAAATGTGTGTGTTTACCAGAAGGGGAAGATAAAAAGGCGGGTGACAATGAAGACTGCAGCAAATACAATGAAGATGTAATTACAGGCATTTCGCCACCCAGCATAGTTGAACATCTTTGCAGACTGAGTGGAAGAGAAAAAAAAAAAAATCAAAAGGGGGAAAGTTTCTGGAAAAAAAACATTTATTCTTTGCTTTAATCAGTGGTTTTCTTAGCTTTAAATGCATCTTTTTGGGTTTGACTACACACATAAGCATGACTGATCTGCATGTAGTAAAGGTAAAAAGTATCAATGGTAAGGTGGGTCTGCAAGGCTAAGCCAAAGTGAAAGTGCTTTAAACTTGGATTCTCTTTAAAGGCCAGCAGGGGGCGACCCCTGTGATTACAAAAAGACTTCTGGTTGTGGGAGAACGGCCCTCGGCTCCCTTGCTCTGTGACTTTCCTGATGACTTTATGGGCTCAGTCTCTAATTTCAAATCATGGTGAATAAAGCATGAAGTTCATTTTACAAATTATGGTCAATATTAGAGTCAGAAAGGAGGATTATCCAGGATATGCGGCTAATGACTTGCGTGCTGCATCCCTCAGTTTCACAGTAAGCTCTACCCCTCACTCTTCATGTCTGGTTTCAAAACACCCAGATGGCAACGGTGAAAACTTTTTAACTTTTAACTGACTTTGCTAACAATGGGTGACTTCATGGCATCTATGTTCAACATTTATACAGTCTTTGGCAAAGAGGCAGTATTACATTCCAGACAAATGAATCTTCCTGTTTTTTATGGCCCTTCGACAAACTAAAATGCATTTAATGTTTGAGTGAATAACTTTAAAAAACTGGTTAAAAATATTTTTATTACAATCCTATTGACTTCCCTGCTAAAATGTTTTGCATGCAGGAAAACCATGCTAGTTAATGAAAGTGACAGTGTTTCTATCCCACAAATAATACCCACAGTGCAGTTTCCTCCACAAGGGGGCAGTATGTGATCAGTGTATTGTCATCAGGCGACTCAAAGACCAAAACATCCCACTTCGTTGTAGTTTGGCATCAGTATATAAAGTACTGTGATAAGGCTTTACCTCGAGGAGGTAATCGGAGGAGTCGTGCACCAGCATGATGAGAGTTCCACAACGAATGTAGTTAACGCACCAGGAGAAGCTGATGAGGAGGATTGTTGCTACATGGTGAACTATCTGTTCCTTGAAGTCCTGGAGAGGGAGAGATATGTGGGGGAAACAAACATGTTTTTTAAGCTGCGGACATGAAAACAGAACACATATATAACTGTGTGCTGAGTTTAAATCAGGTCTGTGAGAATGGTTGTAAATCCAGCTTAACATTATCTGGGTTAGACATTTATGCTGGTGAAACACACTGTGAAAGAGTTTGGCAAGAGTTTTTACCCCACTGTGCTCAGCTGACCAGTCTGAGCAAAGTCCAAGCCACACACACACAGGCACACAGAGACACACACACACGTGTCACAACAGTCTAATGTCCACTCAGAGTCCATGCCAGATGTGAAACTGATCAGAGTGAGGAAAGACTGTTTGTCAGCCTCTGCTGTAGAATTGTGATGCTATAACCAATTCAATGGTTGCCATGTCTGCATGACTGACATACTCATTTTAATTTTGCATGCCCCCTCCCCGTGAATCGCCACTTTATCACGGTGGAGGGGTTTGTCTGCCATAGTGGTCCGAGGTGCCACACTGTCGGGGGCAATTTGTCCCTGGAGTGGTCTGCCAAAGCAAATTGGTTCTAGGTGAAAGGCCAGACTAAATGTGACTCACAAGACCCTTATGGAACATCATTAACTCGGATTGGGGTTACTGGGGCCCTAGAGCCAGGCCCGGGGGAGGGGCTCATCGGCGAGCATCTGGTGGTTGGCCCTTAGTTCATGGGGCTCGGCTGGGTTCAGCTCGAATGAGTCACATGGGCCAGCCCTCCTGTGGACCCACTACTCATAGGAAGGGTCACAGGGGTCGGGTGCAATGTGGATCAGGAGCAGTGAAAGGCAAAGGCCTTGGTGGTCCGATTCCTAGTTAGTAAAACTGGTACCTCTCTGGCAACTCAGGAGCTGGAAGCAGCATCCTGTCCATACTGTACATAATGGGGATAGGACTCTGCTGACCTCAACTGAGGATACAGTTGGGTGGTGGAAGGAATATTTTTGAGGATTTCCTTAATCCCACTGTCACGCCTTCTGTAGTGCAACCAGATTCTGGGGGCCCTGGGGTGGATGAGATGCGCCCTGAGTTTCTCAAGGCTCTGGATGTTGTGGGGCTGTCATGGCTGACAAGCCTCTGCAACACTGCGTGGAAGCTGGGGACAGTGCCTCGGGACTGACATACACTTTAAAAAGGGGGGCTGGAGGGTGTGTTCCAACATCAGGGGAATCACACTCCTCAGCCTCCCTGGGAAGGTCTATGCCAGGGTACTGGAGAGGAGAGTCTGTCTGTTAGTCGAACCTCAGATTCTGGAGAAAAAAAAATTTGTTTTTTGTCCTGGTCGTGGAACATTAGACCAGCTGTTCATCCTCTCAAAGATATTGGAGGGTGTGTGGGAGTTTGCCCAACTACTCAACATGTGTTTTGTGGACTTACAGAACGCATTCGACTGCGTCCCTCAGTGTTTCCTGTGGGGGATGCTTTGGGAGTACGGGGCATCGGGCCCATTGTTGCAAGGTACCCGGTCCCTCTACAACCGCTGTGAGAGCTTGGTCTGCATTGTCAGCAATGAGTCAGATTTGTTCTTGGTGGGAGATGGAATTTGCCAGGGATGCCTTTTGTCACCAATTCATTTTTATGGACAGAAATTCTAAATCCAGCTGAGGGACGAAGGGTGTCTGGTTCGGTGGCCTCAGGATCTTGTGGTTCTGTTGGCTTTATTTAGCAATGACCTCCAGCTTACACTGTGGCAGTATGAGGGTGAGTGTGAAGCGGCTGGGATGAGAATTAGCATGAGGTTATGGTGTTCAGTTGGAAAAGGGTGGAGTGCCTCAGGAGGAGGAGTTTAAGTATCTCAGGGTCTTGTTCACGAGTGAGGGGAGAGTGGAGCAGGAGATCGAGAGTGATGCGGACACTGTACCGGTCTGTTGTGGTGAAGAAGAAGCTGAGCATGAAAGTGAAGCTGTCCATTTACCGGTCAATCTGCATTCCCACCCTCACCTATGGTCACGAGCTCTGGGTAGTGACAGAAAGAAAGAGAATGAGCTCCAAAGGGTGGCTGGGCTCTCCCTTAGAGATAGGGTGAGGAGCTCAGTCATGTGGGAGTGGCTCAGAGTAGAGCTGCTGCTCCTCCACATTGAAAAGACCCAGTAGAGGTGGTTCTGGCATCTGAAGAGGATGCCTCTTGGGCACCTTCTTCTTGAGGTATTCCAGGCATGTCCCACCTGGAGGCAGCCCCAGGGCAGACTCGGGACACACTGGAGAGATTACATCTCTTGGCTGGCTTGGGAACGACTCTGTGTCCCCCTGGAAGAGCTGGAGGAGATGGCTGGAGGTGGAGAGGTCTGGGTGTCTGCTTAGGCTGCTTCCCCTGTGATCCGGACTGGATAAGTCTTTTCCTCCTTTTCCTGTTCAAACACTTTGTACTCTTGAATAAGGAAAAGTTTAGTGTTCTTGAGATAAATTCACTTACTTTGCGTTTGACATCAGAGGCCACACTGAAGAGTAGAGAGCCATAGAAACCCAGTTCAATCATATAGTACCAATACTGGGACGGCAAGAGAGTCTGAAGGGGAGGAGACAGATCGCTAATTTCAAAATCAATATACCAGTTTGTACAAATCAATATTGGGGACTGGGGCTTTTTTCCCACATTATAGATTAACCTAACTGTTCTTTGACATCTTCTGTAAGACTGTGAGATAACTGTTTATATTGCAATACCCGATTTAAAAAGTCCTTAAATCTGACCTTGACAAATGCCACCCATAAAAGACACTAAAACTAATCAAAACTAAACTGAAATGAGCAAACACACTCTGGAAATTTTGCTTCCATCATCACAGGACAGGAAGGGGGAAATTTTAATACCTTCCAGGGCCTTTTTGTTCAGGAGCTTTATTTAATGAACAGATACCTGGTGCATTTATTGTACTTAGCCATTCTAGAGACGTACCAGCACAGGAAAGCCTTGCCACATCTCCTTCAGGTCATACAGCCAAGGTTTCTGGAAGGACATGTAGGATATGAATGAGACAGCAAAACACGACAGGTGTATTTAGAACAACTGACTCAGCACAAGGATGAGTCAATGCTTCCCCCTCTGACAGTGCAAGAGGTGAGGTTATAACGCAAAAAAAAAAAAAAAAAAAAAAAAAAAAAAAAAAAAAAAAAAAAAAAAACAGCAGAAAGGTACAATTAGATTTGTGCCTTCATTTAATATTTCTTCTGACCCGTTTCTGGTTTTCCAAAAAGGGGCATGTGTTTGGCTTGACCTGATGGCTGCAGCTTTTAAGAAACTGGATTTCCTGCATCTGGTTTCTGTATGAAACTTAATTCAGGGTCTGCTGGCTGGTTTGTTTTCTGTTCTGTTTATTTAAACTTCTGTCGCTTTTATTTCACTTTATACCAGTGAAACGAACTCCAATCTCAGTCCTTTCTTCAACAGCTTTTTTTAATGAAAATGTAGAAAATTCAAAAGGAAGGGTGGTGTGTGTATTTGTGCCCATTTGTGTGTGTGTGTGTGTGTGTGTGTGTGTGTGTGTGTGTCTAATGAAGGCCACGTCAGTTACCTCAGCACTGATGTACCATGTCAGTGCCAGACAGAAACCTTTTACCTTCCTAACAAAGCTGTTCTGCCTGATTATTCACTTTTTGTCGCTCTGTCATGAGAGAGCACACAGGCTAAAGTGTTGCTTTATTATTATTATTACCCTCACCGTTGGGAACTACTTTGTTTTATTATTTCTTAAATTGTAAGAAACACTGGATCCTCATGCTGCCTGCTTGTTTTCAGATTTGCTAACCACTCATTTCTGAATGTCCCAAGGGCATAGACTTTAAATAAAGGTGGCTGAAAAACGAAGCCAGCTGTCTTAAACCTGCATTCTTTCTAATGGCCAGCAGGGGGCGGTGACTCTGGTTGCCAAAAGGAGGTTACTTGCATAGAAATAGATGAGAAAAATGATCCAACTTCTCACTTGAGTTATGACCTTGGTAAATACTTCGCTCCTGAGGTAATAGTCTCAATTGCTTGCTTCAAGTCTTATTATATACGGCGTGATGTCTTTTTTGTAAACTATAGCCTCATTTAGAGTAAAGTAGATGCTAAAGCAGGGCAAGTGCAAGCATGCAGGCCTCTGTTTCTCAGTCAGATCCATCCCTCACTCGCAATTTCTGCCTTAAATGACAGTAATGCATGTGGCACTTTACTTTTACACTTTTCACATAAACTATGGATATAATTATATCCTCTCAACTGAATATGTCTCAATTTAAAATAAAACTGTTATTTTTCTTTGGGGTTTTTTTTTTTTTTGTAGTTTTCTTGCATTGCACGAAGATTGCATTTGTTTCTTCACAACAATCTGGTTGGCGATAAAGCAATATGTTTTCCTTTGCTCCATATTTTTTGGCTCTTGAAGAAGAAGTAGAGGCACCCTGTTGTTGTGCCACATAAATCCTAATTTGTTTGCTTGCCAGAGATGGAAGACATTGCATAGAAGCAGCCAAACTCAGAATATAAAGTAGCTGAAAGTGTGATTTTTGAGACTTTCCATCCTGCTGCTGCAGAAAAACAGTTCAGACGGGCTGAGGCTATACACGCAGGGGCTCTTTGATTTGGTTGCCCGAGCATTTCTTTGAAGGCTGTTGAAGTTTTTAACTCTCTGATGCAGAGATACAGCATGATTTAGTTTCACTGTGCGTTACACTTTTCCACTTTGTGGAATAACTTTGCTTGAAGGACAGATAATTCCACTTATAGGTACTTGGTTTTAGTGAGACTTTTTTTTTTTTCTTTTAGTTGCCCAGGGTGTTGTGTGACTAAAATTTTAATGGTTAAAAGTCTTGGGCAGATGATTAGATAACAAATTTTTTTTAGTTGTTTTATGCAGCACTTAGCCTTATTGAAGATTAAGATCAATAAAACAGTATAGGAGGTGAAGCTTCACACATCGATATGTGCACAAACACAAACAACTGCACAGATTATCTTTCTGTGTTTTAATTTAAGCCCTATTTACTATTCAAAAAACATGAACATACTTCTTAATTTGTTATTGTGGATAAATTTAATCTTCTAACTTTCTGAGTGCCGTAATCAGTCGTTCCCCTTTATTTCATCGAAAATATTAGCTATCCTCTTCACTTCCTCTTTTCTCTCCCTGTTTCAGGTCCCATGAGTTGCGATCGAAGGTCTTGTCCCTCCAGCTGCTGCTGTCCATCCTGCAGAATGCCGGGCCCATCTTCAAGACCAACGAGATGTTCATAAACGCCATCAAGCAGTACCTGTGTGTGGCCCTGTCCAAAAATGGTGTCTCCTCTGTGCCTGAGGTTTTCGAACTGTCTCTCTCCATTTTCCTCACTCTCCTCTCTCACTTCAAGACACACCTCAAGATGCAAATCGAGGTAATGTATTTGTTTTTGTTAATGTAGCTCTTTATGTCAACCACTCACACTTTAAGTACACAATGTGGGCAAAAGTACTTAGTAACTTACCTGGTGTGCCACTTCATGGCTTGGTTGCTATGGTTCCTAAATGCTTCCATTTTGCAATAATACCACTTACAGTTGATCTAGGAGGGAAGAAATTTCACAAACCGTCTTGTTGCAATGGTGGCATCCTGTTACAGCACCACACTCAAATTCAGTGAACTTTTTAGAACAACCCATTGTTTCACAAATGTTTGTGAAGGCAGACTGCTTGGCTTTTATACGCCTGTGGCAATGGGACTCGAAAACACCTAAATTCAAAGATTAAGAGGTGTGGCCCAATACTTTTGTCCATATAGCGTATAAAAGTATTGACCAACTCATTTTGAAGCATCAAGTCTGGCATTTCGGTCTTCACCATCTTGATTTTATAGTGCCAGAAGTGGCCATA
Source organism: Heterochromis multidens (assembly GCA_015108495.1). Taxonomy (NCBI): domain Eukaryota; kingdom Metazoa; phylum Chordata; class Actinopteri; order Cichliformes; family Cichlidae; genus Heterochromis; species Heterochromis multidens. The sequence goes on along the minus strand of VUQS01016239.1, from coordinate 14,820 downwards.
TTTGAGTTAAGTTGTCAGTTGATATCACCAATCTTTGTACAATTAACCTTTAATAAGCTGTGTTATTGTCAGATAACGATATTAAAAATGCAAACATGAGGTCCAGTTCAGTGACTCCAGTTATCTGAGGTGACATCTTGGAAGGCAGCTAGTGACCTGTGTCAGCACACTCAAACTGTTAATTCTTAATAAGGTGATTATATGTCTAATAAAGGAAATCCCCCCAGTACATTGGTGATAAAGGGGAAATTAGCTTTAGAGATGCAAACTATTTTGTACCAGGCTATAAATGTTTATTTCTGCTCTGTGAGGAGCTTTAACATGAGAGTCTATGAGGATTGTCTCGCTTTTGGTGTCAGCCTCAAGCGGTATTTCAAGGAAGTGCCATTTAAAAAAGGTTTAGTAAAAAGGTATTGAAAGAAAGGATTGATGTAGAAAGCGCTAACAGTCTCTGAAATGTAGTAAAATGAAATGTTTTGAACCCATAAGACATGAAATTTTTTTCCAGGGTGTTTCAGGCTTGAACTTTTCTTTTCTCTGCCTCACGGTATTTTTATTTAGATATGCAGGAAAAACCTGATGAACTAGTTGCCTTAGTACAGTAACTATATTTATATGTTCACCAAGAGAAGAAGTTTCACACCTTCTCTGGCAGCTGGTTCATTGATAGAGAAACACAGGAGATGAACAACTGAAGTGTAAAATGATGAGAGGAAAGACAGGACAAATGTTAATTGGATCACAGCCTTCATTTGTCTTAGAACTTTGAAAAAATATATTTTGGTTAACTTGTTTTTACAGTGAAGAACTGTGGCTTATAGGTATATCTTTCATATTTATATCCATCATATTTAAGTGGTAACAGATATTGACAGTATGTTACCGTATCTGCTGTAACATTCTTTCTCCTCCTCCGCCCACAGTTTATTCTTCTGAGTTTAACTGTCTAACATATGACCTCCCCCTACTATATTTGTTATATCTACTCAGGGGGAATCAGTTTTGCTTCTGGAGGGTTTCATGTGGGCTTTTTTTTCCCTTTTTTTGGTTATGCAGGCAACTGAAGGTTATTTTTACCTCTCTTTTGTATGTAGTTCATGTTTACACTGTCACATCAACTCTCTCAACAGGTGTTCTTCAAGGAGATTTTCTTGTATATTCTTGAGACGTCCACAAGCTCCTATGACCACAAATGGATGGTCATACAAACCCTCACGAGAATATGTGCAGGTTGGCTTCTCTATTTTCACTTCTCTTTGTGTCATTAATAAAATATAAGTGCTTTGATAAAGAGACAGCAATGGGAGCTTGTGATCTAGTGCACTTAAGCTTAGGTGTGCTTTCTTTTTCACATGACTGTATGTGTTTATTGACATCCTGACAAAGTTCCAGTTTCATCTAATGATTGATTATTATCTTCATATGTATGCCTATTGATTCACCATCCACATGTGTTTCAGGCGTTTTTCACTAACAAACTCCGTCTGTGTCCCATCTGACTCTTTCAGACGCCCAGAGTGTGGTGGACATTTATGTGAACTACGATTGTGACTTGAACGCTGCTAACATATTTGAGCGGCTGGTCAACGACCTCTCAAAAATTGCACAAGGTCGCGGAGGCCATGAGCTTGGCATAACCCCCCAGCAGGTGATATTTTTTTTTCTCTTGTTGTTGCAATATTTATTCATTACTTAAAGTTTTTATAGTTATTACCATTAATCACTATCTTGGGCTAAAGTTTTTTGGATCCTTTTCTAGGAGCTGACCCTGAGGAAGAAGGGCCTCGAATGTCTAGTATCCATCCTGAAGTGTATGGTGGAATGGAGTAAAGACCAATACGTCAACCCCAATTCCCAGACCAGCCTCGGTGAGACACTCATGTAATTTATCAAAACTGTCTAGCAGTCATCAGACCTGATCTGAATACAAGACATGAGAAAATAACCTTTCATTTCATTCTTATTCTGCACGCTGATCAGTGTTTGTCTGGTAGTTTGGAACAATGCAAGACAGCCTAGCTATACACAGAATAATGTGTTACTGTTGAGCTGCAAGTCCTTTTGTTAAGAGATGAATTAAGCTGCAGGGGAGAGAGTAGTAATTTCTGTAAAAAAAGAAAAAAAAGAAAAAAAAGAAAAAATAACAGTGAAGAGTGTTTGGTTAAATTGCAGAACAGATACATAACACGAATGAATACATCAGGACACAAGCCTCTAATGTGACTGAAATTTTCAGAAGTGGTTTGAATTTATGATTAAACCTTAAATGAAAGGATTCGTATGGGTGCCTACAATTTTTTTGCTTTGTAGGCTTTGTCCTTTTCCGCAGTTTGGCAGCAGTTTAACATTGAGGTTAACTGGTTTGGGATAAAACTCATATCCATCACCATAGTTGCGATCAGTTGTAGGATGGACAGCTGGCATTCGTCTGGGAGAGCTACAACTCTTAAGAAGAAATGAGAGCGTTCGTCAGCTCGGCTCCCACCAGTCGAAGCAGTGCGATAATGCCCAGAGGCCAGCGCAGACAGGCTAATCCAGGAGGTTTAATCCTGAAAAGAACGAAACCTTAGGCCGAGCCGTGATGGAGGGGGAAAAAAAAACCCTCCACGACATACTGAGCATATCCTCTGTGTCAGACTGGCCCCTGGGTTTTCTGCATACCAGAGGATTTCTGTTATTTGCCAAAGGAGGAGCTCAAACTAAGGAGAGAAGTACAGCTGTGTGAAAGGACTGGAAAGATATCCCACAAGCCCCCTGGAATAACCCATGGGCTAGCCTCAGGCTAGGCTGTCAGGGCTAACCAGCATAGGCAGCTGTGTTCGCTCACAGGGACGTTATTTTACCAGAACTTATGACAACTCATTAGTAATCTAGCAGGAACTCATAGGTTAGTATTTGAATTTTGAATGTTAAGTTTGCCCTGCAGGCTGCTGGGGAATTTCAGACAAAGAATTTTTCACAATTTTCTTTCTTTTTACAATGTGGAATATGAATTGTGGCTACAAAGCATTGAATTGTGTAGTGTGTTAAAGCATAGCAGTACAATATATCAGATCCACTGTTTTTAAACTGTCCCTTGTCTCTCCTTCGTGAATGACTTCAAAGCAAGAGCAGGTAATAGTAGAGCAGAATGGAGTGTTTGCTGGAACGTGTTTGTGTCACTCGTTTTACACCCATTGTGTCCGTAGGGAGTTTTGTACTAATGTTGCATTATATAACTTGTGTTTGAGAGTTTCCTGTTGCCCAGTTACACCCATAGATGGTAATCCAAACCATGTTTGAATTTAACCAAAACTACTAGTAGGTGAAAATGCTGCTGAAAACGTTATAAAGTAGTTCCTCAACACACAGCCTGTGTTCCTCCACTGTTTTCCCTCCATTCTGTAAGTCTGGGAGTGGACACAGACTGCCCGCTCACATTACTATGGCACTGTCCTGAATGTTTTAAAGAGTTTCCAATAGGTAATCAGACCCCCTCCGTCTTACAGCATGGACTCGCAGCAGCAGCAGCAGCAGCAGATCCCTGAGCTTACTTCAGCAGGCTTAAGAAACCAACCTCTGTTGGTCTCTTAAGTTCTGGCTGCTTTCCTTTTGGCGACCTGGAGCTTTTCAGATAATCCACCTTTTATAATGCCTTCCCCTCCCGCCCTGTCTTGCACCTGCTCTGAGTGTCAGTGTGAATAAATGTGTGTTGCTGGAATTCATTAGGCTGCGATTGTGTGTGCATGCGAGTAACGCCTGTATTCATACCCTCCCTGCCAAAAAACCCCCCCAAAAAAACTGGTCTTCCAGTTTCCCCTTTCAATTACTGAAGTTTGTCTCCCGCAGTACTAGCTTTAAGTTTGCTCATTTTTTAAGCCTTCAGGCCGTGTTTCTGCCAGAGTTTCAATTAATGGCCTCACTTCTATGATGTTTTCTGGGAGTTGCAACAATAGAATCTTTTTTTTCTATTATCATATATTTATACTTATCTGTCTTCCCTTCTGCGTTGTCTTACCTGGTGTTTTTTGCTCCTCAGGCCAAGAGAAACCATCAGAGCAAGAGAGCACAGAGACCAAGGCTCCGGAGACCATAAACCGCTATGGGAGCATTAACTCTCTGGACTCCACAGCCTCATCTGGTATCGGAAGCTACAGCACGCAGATGTCTGGTACTGACAACCCTGAGCAATTTGAAGTGCTCAAGCAGCAAAAGGAGATCATTGAGCAGGGCATTGACCTGTAAGGGGTGCCACTTTCACACTGTAATCATTTTATTTTATCCTCGGAATACTGTGGCATTAGCTTCATTAAGTTGTCTTTCTCTGGATTTTGCATAGGTTTAACAAGAAACCAAAGAGAGGAATCCAGTATCTTCAGGAGCAAGGCATGCTGGGTACAACCCCAGAGGACCTTGCTCAGTTTTTGCACCAGGAGGAGAGGCTCGATTCAGTAAGAAGTCATTTTGTTTTGATTCAGGTTCTCAGCTAAAACCGAGTCCAAACTGCATAGATCTGATTCTCTGCTCACACCACAACACAGATTTTGGTCCAGACTGTTGGCATGTTGAGGTGAGGAAGCACAAACCACACAGTGATCTCAGAGCAGGTGTAATGATTACAGGGTCATCCCAAGACTGGATTAAACGAACACGATACTCAGTCACCGATGGCTGATGGTGCCAGATTTGTAGGTGCAGCTGTTACACATTGTACCACCAGAACAGTTGTTGCATGTATCAAAGGAGGTATTATAAAAATAGCACAAATGAGATTTACTCAAGCAAAGTTATGGCACGGAGGAAACTAACTAATTCTAGTAACATTGGGTTGAGTTCCCCACACAAACATCTGGAGAGCAGAATAGTTAACTAAAATCTGATCTATGAAATGAAGAAAGATATTAAGAAATATTTCTAATATTATAAATGTGATTGCAACAGATGGCAGAGTTTAAAAATTGTGGGACTGTTTTTCTTCTGTTGCCTGCGTCCACCTGTTAAAACAAGGGTGCAGCTAGTTAACACTACAGAGGCCTGTCCTACGAAGCAGGATTTGGCTTATCCAGCTTAACTTCGGGGGTAACCCTAGGTTTTCTGTACTATGAAGGTGGTTCACTTCTTACTGGGGTAAATTGAGACGGTAACTTATGTTATGAACCTAACCTGCTCTGGAACAGGTTAGGTTTGAGATTAGAGATCAGCAGGTATGAAATCGCCGCCTACTGACCAATCAGTTCACCAGAAAATATTGTCACCATTCCTGGAAGATCCCTTGGACCCTTATGTGTGGAGAGTAAGAGGGTCTAAAGTTTTTTTAACTGCGACTCCCCTGATGAACTTTCCTTGATATTTCTTTTTCTTCCCCCCTGTTGGCTGCAAACAATTTTACAATAATTTTATTGTTCTGTAAGCATTAATATATGATCCTAAAACAGAGCAGCTATTTGTACTTGATGACCTTGTATCAAATTTGCACACAGCCTAAGGCTGCATTTTAATTCTGTTTCTATATTAATTCTTTACTTGTTCTCAGACCGTTTAACACCACCGAGGCTGGAGCTGAAAGAATAAAAACTAAAACTGTCTTTTAACAATAAATTTAATGAAGTACTCGATTATAATCCATCAGATTCCGTGTCATAATGATAGTCTAACTTACACAGTCGGCATTTTTCCGGTTTTCTTTCCTGACTTCAAATAGCTTAAACTTTATTAATATAGCACCTCTTTTTCAGTCTGATTTGTCTCCAGCAGCTGTGTTGCTTTCAGCCTATATTATGTGTTTAACCTCTTCATATTTTTCCCATATTATAGTTTTATTTTCCACTATAAAATCAGCCACTCTGCTGCCAGTACACTTATCCATAACTGTGATTGGTTAGAAGCTGGTTAGAACATGCTTGTAGCTAGATTGATAAACCCTGTGTTAACTTATTGAGTTGATAACCAACTTCATGTGACCGCTTATCCTGATCGGGAATGTTAGGGTAAGTGGATCCAGATAACGGAAAGATGTTGAACTTGTGTCGTCATACAGAGCCCAGATCAGATACGGTAGGATACTGTTAATGTTTACATCCTGTCATGCTGTCACTAACATGAGCCTCTGCAAAGTGACACAATTGGCATTTGTAGCCCAGTAGAAAGAAATACTGTTTGCGTAAAACTGCTCACTTTTTTTTTTTTTTTTTTTTTTTTGGCAATCAGTTCA
>VUQS01016237.1:20627-32049 GCA_015108495.1 Heterochromis multidens | reverse complement strand
CATTGGCGTTTCTTGACGCGGCTCTTCAGCCGTCTCCCCAGCTCAGCTCCTGCAGCTCGTCAGCCACCGCGGCTACCAGCTCGGCTCCCGCAGCTATCCCAGCTCCCGGGTCACCAGCTTAGCTCTTGCCGCTTCCAGCCGCCGGATCTCCGGCTCAGCCCCCGCGACTTGTCAGCTGCCACTTTCCACTCTCCGTCTTCTTGTCCGGACTCGGCGTCCTCATCAAGTAGGGGAGGCCTGATTGATTCATGCCAGTCTGGTGTGCTGGCTGGCCTCCCCTGACGCCACGCCCTGACTCCGTTGCCACAGTTACATTCATCTTTAAGTTGAGATTTACAAGAAATACTTTACCTGCTATTGTGAAAGGGAATACTGCTGTTAAAAAACACTTTAGTTGTTTAAAGCAATTGGAAACCAAATGTTATTGCACTTTTGTTCATATAGCAGTATTTTAAAATAAAAGTACGGAATACACTACTTTTGAATTCATTATTGAATTTTGCGCATAACAATGCGATTAATCACGATTAATCGCAGAAAAATCATGCGATTAATCGCGATTAAAATTTTTAATCGTTGCCCAGCACTAATATATATATATATATATATATATATGTATATATACCTCCAGAAACATGCTGTCAAAACAATTCTGCTGTGAGCTTCTGACTGAATTTGTGAAGAACAGCTCCAACTAATCTAGACATACACATCTACCTCCAGGTACTGTTTCTGCATCTATGCAGACTGCTGGCATTGTTGACTTTAAAGTAAAGTAAGAGCACTCACACTGGACCGTACCACACAGAAAATGTCTGTTCGAAGCCGCCATCATAACCTGGTTCCCAGGACACATTAGCAGAGGTTGTTGAGGGCAGTACATGGATATTGCCAGGAGCGTGTGGGCTGGTGCCTGAGTGATTTACAGAGACAGAGAGGGAATAAATTCATAATGCACACGTACTAATTTACTTATAATATAACTCCTTACACCCACACATCATTTAATATCACTTGCAGTAATTAAGCTATAGATATAAATACTGCAAATACCAATACTGTTTTGACACATAACTGTCTGTCTCTGAATTGCTATGATTGTGTTTTAGTCAAATGATGTAAATTTTTGCTGTTTTCATCATCCAAATGTTGCTGTGTCATGCGCCTGCCAGCTCTCTGTAGATCATGTGATGTTGGCAGAGGTGGTGACCAGCATAAGGTCAGGCAATTCAAGAGCAGCAGTGCTATCTGCAGCTCAGCTCATCCCACCCAACAGCTGTGCAGTGTGGCCTGAAGCCAGTTAGTTCTCCCTAGGATAAAAGAGAGACCTGTACGTGGTCTGAGGAGCACAGCTGTCTGCACCACCCTGCCACACCTGCCAGCTGAGGGCTGGTCACATGGAGGTCGGCTGAGCGCTGCCAGCTGTGCGACACTATCATGATTCCTTAGAAACTAGGGCAATGGACCACGGTGCCAGACTTACTGATCTGCTCACTTTTACCACAGGAGAGTTCACAGCTTATTTACCTTTACAGCTCTCACATCCATTTGCAAAATATTATAACAGAGCTAGGAGACAGATGATATAATGTGTAAGTAGTGATATTTAGAAGTGCTTTTCTGTTGATTTTTTATTTTTTAAAATTTGGACCGAGCCAGCGTAGCTGTTTTAGTCTAACCTAAACTAACCCAGTGCTGGGGGTGGCTTCACTTTCAGTGTAAAAACATGAGAGTGGTATCAACCTCCCTGCAAAAAGGCCAAAAAGCATCTTTCTCAATACACAAAACATGTATTTCAATAGGACATTATAATAATAAAAACATTATTTAAACATTTATTTAAATACAACCCAATACCAAGAAAGTTGGTACGCTGTGTAAAATGTATATATAAAGAGAATGCAGTGATTTGCAAATCTCATAAACTCATAAAGTGGTACTTAAAAGAAGAAGCTAAGGAACGATTTGGTAACAGGTTGGTAACATGACTGGGTATAAAAAGAGTATCTTAGAGAGTATCTGAAAGATGGGAAGAGGTTCACCAATCTGCAAAACTGCATCTACAAATTGTGGAACAATTTCAGAATAAAATGTAAAATTGTGAAGACTTTAAATATAACATCATTTACAGTAAATAATATTATCAAAAGATTCAGAGAATCTGGAGAAATCTCTGTGTGCAAGGGACAGGACAAAAAGCAATACTGGATGCCGTGATCTTTTGGCCCTCAGGTGGCACTGTATTAAAACCACATACTACATATTAGAACAGCACGGCTGCATAGTACAAGAGTCTGGGTGCTGAACTGACCTACCTGCAGTCCAGACCTTTCCGCAACTGAAAACAATTGGTGATTTATGAAATTAAAAATATAACAAAGAACACTCAGGACTGTTGAGCAGCTAGTATCCTAAATCAGGCAAGGATGGGACAACATTCCTCTCCCAAGTCCAGCAACTGGTCTCCTCAGTTCCCAGACATTTATGGACTCTTGTTAAAAGAAGAGAGGATACTACACAGTGGTAAAGAATGGCCTGTTCCAACTTTGTTGACATGTGTTGCTGTTGTGATATTCAATATGACTTTATTTTTTTCTTAAAATGGTGAATTTACTCAATTTAAACATTTGATGTGTTTTCAATGTTCCATTGTGAATAAAATGTTTTGTTTTTTTTAATTATTATTATTATTATCAAGGTTTATGAGATTTACAAATTACATTCTGTTTTTATTCACATAATCCCAACTTTTTTTTGGAATTGTGGTAGTAGCATTAGAAAAGCAGAGTGGTTGAGATGGATGCCAGATGGCCTAGATAACCCTTGTTGCATGTCATGCCCATCTCTGTTCCAATGGTTCCTATCTCTCTGCAGAAAATCATCTTTAATAATAGTTATGCACAACAAGTGGGCTTGTATCTGTAGTTTCATGCACTAGTTAGAATATTGTGAAAAAATAAATTTTTTCATGATTTCATTCAAAAAGGTAAACATATATTTTATATATACACTTTTATATATCCTGTCATCTTGTGGAGTGTGTCAGTGATCATCATCTGTAAAGTCAGCAGTCTTCCTCGTGATTGTGGTTGCGTGTACTGAACTAGACAGGGAGATGCATGGCATTTATGCTGTTTGAATATTAATTTGCTCAAATTTTAAATTAAATGATACTGGATTTCAGATTTTTATCAGTTACAAGTCATAATCATCTAAATGAAACAAAAAAAAGAGGTTTGAAATATTTAACTTTATATACAATGCATGACACATATATGTAAGTTCACTTTGTTGAGTGAAATTATGAAAAAAATGAATTTCTAACCAACAGTATTTTTTCAAAGTCTGGACAAGAATCTGAAGTGTGCACAGTCAGTAAATACAGAGTTTTGTTTCACTCATTGCTATGTAGTGTTATATTGCTAAATATGTTTTACATAATGCTCATCATTTGCCATGATAATTATATATTGGTGAAGCTACAGTATGCAGCTCATTGAGGCAGTTTTTTAAAAACTGAGCAAGGCACTTATCTACTCTAAAAGGCTGCTATTCCAGCTGTAAAGACACTGTCACAACTTAAGCAACTGAAAGGCATAATCAGTGTTGCCAAATCAATTTGGATCAAAGAACACCACAAAAAGTACTTAAAGGCAAAGTCAGTATGACCAGTTATTAAGATTTGAATGCTACAATTTGATCACAGAATACCAATAAAAATATGAGATCCACAATGTAAGACTGGGTTTACCAATGCACATGTAGACTTTCAGCACCCTGTTTCAAACTTAATAACCCTGTTTGCCTTTGTCAACACTTCAGTTAATCAATTCAAAGAGTAAAAAGATGCCCTTGGCTCAATGACTCAACAGACAAAGGCTGCAGTGACAGTGTTTCAGCAGAGGGGTGGATACTGCACACTGTAGTTACAGATTCAGGCTTTAAATTAACTGTATAAAGCTATTACAGATAAGATCAAATTAAATTTTAATGATGGCCAAAGGGAAATTGGGTAAAGGCAAAGAGTTTGAGGGATGAGGGTGACTTCTTCTTCACTCAAACCACACAGCAAAGTGAACTGAAGACAACTAAGAAAGGTGAGTGGCTGAGGAAACTGAGAAAGCTGAGAGCGCTGTGCAGTCTGTTTGTACCGATGACTAGGATACGCGTGCTGGCAGTGATGCTTGTGACCACATTTGTGGCTACACACTCCCATTCTCCATGGTCTTCCTTGCTGAGGGACACAAACTGTAAGCTGCCACTGGGTAGGATGTTGTGCTTACTCCTGCTTGGCTTCCCCACCTTCAATTGACATGGAAATTACAGTAACACAGTTAAACTGGGCAAACACATATTTCAGTGAATGATAGGCAAAAACAAGAAAATTATTTCAGGAGAATTTTTATTGTGTGTGTTTAGCTGTTTGGCACCTTTCTCCAGGTGATGGTTGGTATATCAGGGTCTCCAGAAGCAGCACAGGGGATTACTAGCTCTCTCCCAGCCTCCTGACGGTACTCCCCCCCAGGCCTCACATTAAAGTAAGGGGGATCCTTGAGAAACACAAATCATAAAGACTTATAAGTAGAAATGTGCAGAAGTTAGAAAAGAGACATTATAGAACTTAAACAGGGATGTACCTTTAGCACCAAAGTGGCAGGGGGGGACATGCCCATGGTACCCAGGGCGTTGTAAGGCACACAGGTGTAGGTGCCCAGGGAGTCTTCTGTGGCCTCCGCCACCCGGATACTTCCGTCTGGCATCAGGCTCCAACCGGGGTACTACAAGACAAGGGGGCATCTGAAATGCTTGATTTCAGGGGTTTTCCTGAACTCTCAGGGTCCCATCTAAATGTTTTTGAACTGCATGAGAAAACAAAGGTCCCCAAAGATCCTTTAAATCAGAATGAATAGGAAGTGAATGTTTATTTAATACAGACCTGCCCTCAACACTGGCAGCATATTAGATAAAAGAAAAACAGAGCAACAGATAGAGAGCTCTGAGCACAAAGACACTATATCCAGGTGGCACTTTGAAATGATAAAAATATCATTTATGTATGCAGCTGCTGTACTGTCTGAAAACAAATTCTTTACTCGTTAATTTTTACACTCACTGGCCACTTCATTAGGTACACTTGTTCAGTTGCTCGTTTGCGTAAGTATCTAATCAGTGGAGCTATCGATATATCAGTGGGGCCAATATATTGGCCGATATTAGCTATATCCTGATATTTTGGTATCGGCATTTATAATGGTCAATATATGAAAATTTAAAAAGTGAAGAACAGACGGGAAAAACAACCTTAAACCATGTTATGAGCATTGATGTTGCAAATTTTGTCCACCAGAGGGTACTCTGCAACTTCCCTGTTGGCAACGTGTTTAGAACATCACAAACATGGCAAACTGCTGATCAGTCAGGCAGAGTGTAAACAAGGGAAACACATTATGACTTGTTGTGACTATAAAATAAGATTATTTTTGAATTGATAACCATGTTAGCAAGGACTCATAAATAACTACACAAATTACACAACAAATGTTATATTTTGTGTGTCTGAAAGAAGAAAAATATTGTCCGATATATTGGAATGGCAAATATCGGTATCGCTATCAGTCTTAACAATCCTATATCAGTCAGGCAGTCACATGGGAGCAATCCAATGAGTTTAAGCATGTAGCCAAAGTCAAGATGAACTCCTAAAGTTCCAAACAAGCATCAGAAAATTAAGAAGTAAGGTGATTTAAGGGACTTTGAAAGTGGCATGGTTGTTGATGTCAGACAGGCTACTCTGAGTATTTCAGAAACTGCTGATCTACTGGGAATTTCCCACACAACCATCTTTAGGGTCTACAGAGAATAGTCCAAAAAAGAGAAAGCATCCAGTGAGGGGCAGTTCTCTGGGTGAAAATGTGTTGTTGATGCCAGAGGTCAAAGGAGAACGGCCAGACTGCTTCAAGCTGATAGGAATGCAACTTTAACTCATTACAATCAAGGTATGCAGAAGACATCTCTGAATGCACAAGACATTGAACCTTCAGGCAGATGGGCTACAGCAGCAGAAGACCACACTGGGTGCTACACCTGTCAGCTAAGAACAGGAAATGTTTCCTGGTCTAATGAGTCTCGATTTCTGGTGCAACATTTGGATGGTATGGTCACATTTTGGTGTAAACAACATGAAAGCATGGATCCATCCTGCCACGTGTTAATGGTTCAGCCTGGTGGTGGTGGTGTAAAGGTGTGGGAGAAATTTTCTTTGGGCCCCTTAGTACCAGTTGAGCATCATTTAAACCCCACAGCCTACCTGAGTATTGTTGCTGACCATGTCCATCCCTTTATGATCACAGTGTACCCATCTTCTGATGGCTGCTTCCAGCAGGATAATGCACCATGTCACAAAGCTCAAATCAGCTCAAACTGGTTTCTTGAACATGACCTTCACAGTCACCAGATCTCAATCCAGCATGGCTGTGGTGGAATGGGAGCGTCACATCATGGATGTGCAGCTGACAAATCTGCAACAACTGTGTGATGCTATCATGTCAATATGGACCAAAATCTCTGAGGAATGTTTCCAGCACCTTGTTGAATCTATGCCGTGAAGAATCAAAACAGTTCTGAAACCAGTAATGCCAAGATGTAACTAATGAAGTGGCCAGTGAGTGTAAGTAGAAGCTTCAGTGCAAAAAGGCAAAAATACTTATTATAAATAAAAACTGGCAACTAAAAATCTAACTTAAGCTAAATTACAGAAATATTATCAGCAAAATGTACAAAAATGTACAAAAATGCTTCTATATGAAAAAGGACAAAAAACTGCCCCTGTGAGTGACATTAGTAGATTGTTAATGCTGCTGCAAGCTAATGTATTTATTTTATTATTATTTTCTTTAGATTTGTGAGTGGGTAGTGAGATAATTTAGGAGAAACAAAAGACAGAAAAAGAAAACATCTGCTACAAAAAATTGTATTTGTACTTTTCACCTTTTGGGCTTCCAACAACTCAAATGAAATTATCTGTGAAGCTTAAAAAGGAAAAGGAGAGATATCTGAAACATGGTGAGCTCCTCGATTAAACCCCAAAATCCAAACATCTAAAGAACATCTGTTTTTTCAATAATGTATGATATTATTCTTTCCTTTTATGAACGTCTTGATGCATACTCAGTAATCCAAAGTCTTGATCATGTGAAATTTGTTTTTTGGGTTGTTGTCTTTACTGAACAATATTTGAAAATATAATTTCACAGCATAATCAAAAACTACCTTGTATGAAACTGATAAGATAATTATTACTCATTTTACCACGAACTATATGAATCTCCACAAAAGCAAACCTAAAACAAAAAGGCCCAGATCAGACTCACCTTTTCCACTCGGAGTGGGTAGCCATCTTTCTCCCACTTCACTGATATCACAGGTGGGTTTGCATCCACCGGGCAGCGGATGATGCCTGGCAGTTTCCGTGGGACGTAGATGACCGGGGGCATGTTGATCACTCGGGCAGGGTCTGGGTGTAAAAGACAAATGAGGTTTTGGTGATAAATCAATAAACCATAAATAACCATTCATTTCTGGAAATATTTCAGCAACAATATGTCAGCTTATTCACAACAAATAGTATTAAAATGTCGAGTTTCACCTCTAGCTGTTTCTGTTCATGTTTAAAAGGTACATTAAAACATCTATGGAGCATTTTCAAGGACTGGGAGAAATCACAGAAATAAAAAAAAAATCTCCTGACATGTAGGGAACATAAAAGGGGTGATGAAAGGGGAATTAGTGGAAGAGAAGATTAGACGGCAGCCAGCAAGAGAGTTCTCAACATAATCACTGCACATGTGCGTGTATGCAGTGTGCACAGGATGTAGTGAAGCATTACAACCTCCAAAAGGTTTTTTAGTGTTCAATACAAATTTCCCTGAGCATTTTTAAGCCAAGTGAGTGAAATTTTGTCATCATATTTCTGCACATATAAACTTGCTAACTTACCTTAGATATTTGGCTCCACACATAAAACCCATAAAACTATTGCACAACCTTTTAATTGCTGCTTTGCTAGTCCAAGAAGTTGTTTACTCTAAGGTAGGAGTGTTTTTCGTCTCTCCTGGGAGTGATTCTCAGCTGCTTCATGCATAAAGCCAGAGCCTGTTTTACATGTACCATAAGGACACTGGTTTATGGTCTGCTGTATGTGAGACTAGTGAAGAAATCATTTCCTGCAGTGCTGTGAATCCCCCAGCACTCTCTCATAGTGTAGCGCAATAATCAATGACCAGCAGCAACTCGGGAGCAAATTAGCTCAGCACAGAGGACTTATGATGAAACGTCACATGTCTGGGAGTGGCGTTCTTCTCTCATCAGTCACAGCCAGATTCAAAAGAGACCAGGAAAAATGGAGTCTGGGGACGATTTTGTCTCCATGTTTGTGCACAGGAATGAGGCTGGAGCCGGAATAGATTATAATTCAATTCCTATATTCCAATGAGAGTGAGACAATGGTCAAAGAGACACAATCAAAACTCTGTTGCCTTTCTGTAACATCTGACCTTGAAATTCAAGAAGGTTACTTTGCATTACAGGAGCAGTGCTGTCAAATATTACAGCAGCTTCCAACACGAGCAGCCTCCATACTGCTGCTGCTGCTGTTCCCATCTCCTCACAAGGCTCGCTGTACTGTCTCCCCGCCCCTCCCCCTCCCACTTTGTTGTCATGGTAACACTCACACTGAACAGTCAGGTAGGCTGATGCTGAGGGCGAGATACCGAGGCTGTTGCTTGGACTGCAGGTGTATTTCCCAGCATCCTCTGGCTTGACCCGGAAGATGATAAGGGTGCCATCGATGAGAATGCGCACTCGGAGCTTCAGATCACTGCAAGAAGACACAGACGTTTTGTCACACTGTGTTACTGAAACACACCAACAGGACAGGGCACACATCTATGGAGCTAAATTACATCAAGGTGCCATAAGAGAGCAGCAGAGAGTCAAACAGAAGCCAACTGAGAGGGGTCCAAAGAACACAGTGTACAGAGCAAGAGATTCAAATAAATCTGCTAATTGCCACAACTGCCAAATGGTACAGCCCTCATGTATTCCCTTTAAAATAAAAAAAAAGTGCTAGAGCACATATTTGGTTTGTTTAAGATCTTCCTCTCCACTCAGTACTTTAATATTTAATTACTTTAAAGTGAAAAAACTTTTAAATAAAGAACTAAAGGTAAAAAAAAGACACTCTTTACTCAGGGTTCACACTTTATGTTGTAAATTTAACAACTTCATGGCTTTATTAATGCTTAATCATTTAATCTGTAGATGAGTTATTAAATTTATTGAACTGACTCTGCTTAACTGGATAATATTACTATTTCTGGAAAAGAGCTGTTCAAAAATCATTCTATCAAATGCTCATTAATAGATAACTAAAATCTTTTTCACATTTAGCTTCATGAATGGTTGTTGAGATGTTATCTGCTTCCTCCTGCCTTTAGCTTATTTGTACTTGTTAAGGGTTTTGAGTATCTACAAATGAGCACTTTACAAATAAAATTATCATTTTATAGAGAACAATTTTTCTTTAAATTATTACTATGTTATAATATATTTGATGCAATAGTAGCACAGACATAGACTTAGGGAGTAAAGAAAGAAGTGAATGTATTTAAATTAAAAAGTGAAAAGAAAGTAGAAAAGCCACATGTAATATTTACATAACTTTGGTTTAAATGATTTAAATGAATTATTTGTGGCAAAGAAATCAAGATCATTAAAGATGTAATACAATGCTATGTGCAATTTAATAGTAACTAAAACGGCACTTAAAGGGTATTTTCACTCATATTCTCATATTTTTCCTAAACCCAACCAAGTAGCAAAAGGGAAAACATAACTGAAAAGTTGAAAATTACAATCAAACCAAGAGAAAGCCAGAAGGTCAATGACGTATGAGCTCATTTGGCTCACGATCCATCACAGTTCACAGGTTTGGGTGAAGACCCATTAGGTGATCACTGTGTAAAAGTTTCATTAAACTTTACTCCAGGAGAAGTAGCGATTCTCGCCCTGAGAAGTCTTGCTCTGGCATAAGATCATCAGTCCTTCAGATGGTTGAGCTAAAAACTGCAACAATCATACTAGTATTCTCTGCAATAGCATGTGGCGAACATTTGGCTCAGAACACTGGCTAAATGACCTGATCTTTTCTGTTACAGTCATGAGAGGATACTCAATTAACTATTAACATTTCTAATATTTACTTGTCTTCTGTGTTAAGAGAACAAAAGTTATGCAGCATTGGGGTAATGTGTTCATCCTTTGCCAATGCTACACCTTTTCATCAGGTTTAAGGCATAATCTTACTGATAGACAAATGCTCCAATCACCATATCAGTGGCTTTTGCGTTACTGGAGAAATTAAAGAGAATCATATATATATATTATGGCATCATAATATATCATTGTATAATTCAACTTTTGTGGATGTAAAGAAGATGTTACTATCCTGAAATGAAAATGATAGAATGCTTTTGTAAGCTGTTATAGTTGCATAAATGCTAAAAATTAGTTATTTTAGCCGATTGCTAGGTGGCTAGTAGGCAACATGATGGCATCATAATATCTGACATAGCTAAGAATCTTCATGGGCTTAAGATGTACCCGTGTGCCAATTTTGGCTGATCAACTCCTGATCGTGTAGGAGGAGTTCACGCACAAACGAGCAAACATACAAACAGACAGACAGACAGAGCTTTTGCGTATTATAGCAAGATTTCCACGTGTTGTACTAAAATGCATCAGAGAGCTAAATGCTACACTCAAAATAAAGTCCAGGTCCTGCATTTATCAAAAACCTTCACTAAAAATCAAAATGACTTTGCAGAGGGGAGCACACACCTGAGGTATGTGTTTCACTGCTCATACAACATAATGGGTTAGATGAGGCTATAAACAATTAGGAACAGGCTACTGTAGGCTGGTATTTACATTTGATTTGCACATTTAATCTGATATTTTCCCAATTTTTCTTATGTTTTTGCTTTTATCAACTATTTATACAGATAAGTCTCATAAAATGTGTAGGTTTTGAAATGAAAAAGATCACTGAGCAAAATGTAAGTACCATATGGCAGACATAGCCCAAGTGTTATATCTAATGTCCACTTCTCCTTTGAGAGTACATGTGATTAATCATGTGATCATTTGCGAGCTGCTCTTAAAGGCTGTTCTTCCGCTTTGCTGTAAGCTGCTTAAATAAACGTGTCTTATTTCTCCCACTTAGCAATAGGCTCTTGGAGTGTAATTATTAAAAGTTTGATCAATACAGGCTTCTCTCAAAGTTGAACAGCTCAATGTATAAACTCTCACCGTCTAATTACAAAGAATTTTATGCAATTCCCTCAACTAAATCTTTTCCATCCTG
>VUQS01016211.1:2583-21495 GCA_015108495.1 Heterochromis multidens | reverse complement strand
CTTGCCTCTATCCCTCACCCTCTCCCAGCAGCAACCATGGATAACAGAATAATCCTCCTATCCTGTACTGGGAGCCTTAATGTGTGTGTCTATGTTGTGGAGTTTGGGGCCTCTGCAGCTCACAGCTAGAAATAACACCAGAGAAAACAGGGATGGTGGAAATGTGTGTACTTTTCATGGACACAAGCTTGCAGATCTGTCAGGTATATAAACATCTTATGCATCAGCAATTAAACAATAAGTATATTTTTATTGGTATACTTTCTAATGTTGCAAAGCGACCACAGTAGGTACAGAATAAACCCATTTGCAAATGAAGTTGGAATGCTTTAAACCCTAAATAACAACAGAATGCAATGATTTGCAAATCATCTGAAGCCTCTATAGACTTTTCACAGTGACAAAATGTATGAAATGCTGAAACAAGAAATTGTATTTCTGAAAAACATATGCTTCTTTTGATGCCAGCCACCATTTCCTTTAACAACTGAGGAGACCAGTTGCTGTTGTTTTAAAAGCAAAATGTTCTGTCATTCTTGCTTGATATCAAATTTATTTCTTCACATTATTTTAGCTGCTCAACATTTCCGAGCCTACTTTGTCATATTTTCATAATGCACCCAAATGTTTTTAATAGATAAGGTCTGGACTGCAGGCAGGTCAGTTTTGCTCTTTTATTATGGAGCCAAGCCATTGTAATTCAAGCTAAATGTGGTTTGGTATTGTCTTACTGAAATAAACAAGGTCTCTTCAGAACCTGAGGAGTGTACTACCAAGCAAGTTCAACATAACCAGGCTTTCTTTGCATTAGCTTGCTTGACCTAAAACCTAATACCCCAGGTATCACAACAGTGGCAATCTGTGCATGCTCACATAAAAGGGAGCGTTTAACTCTTCTGTCACAAAAAAAAAAAGTCGATCAACTGAGCTCTACCCAGAGACGTTACCACAAGAATAGGTGCTAGAGATCTATAAAGAATATTAAAAATATAACAGTAAAATCTAACACTGTTGCTGCAAATAAGACAAGCAAGTAATGCTGCAGAAAGTCTTTAATCTTGTGAATTCATGATCATCACAAGTGCACCAAGTGAAAAAATAAAGTATTTGCTAAATATATTTATTTTTCTGCTTGGTGCACTCTTGGTGCTGGTGTTTATTTTTGAAACGTTAAACTGTATACGTTTAAATATTAAATATAAAAGTTTAGTCACTCCCCCCAAAATATCTTACTATAATGATCGTAGCATATGTTTATGTACCCTATCGCCTTCTTGGGCCAATCTGAAAGAAACTTTGCACAAACATCGTCACACACACACAGCGATTATTAACATCTATGTGTTTTTCAAAAACATTTATTATAAATTCCAATTCTTTTGATTTTCCTATATATTATGTTTATTACATTCTCCATTTGCGTAAGAATCAGTGAAAATGTTGCTCTTACGGCCAATTTTGAAACGAAACTCAACAAAAGCTGCTCCCGACCAGGTTATGTGTTAAGTTCCCAGGCCAGGTGAAAAGAGATCCACCTTCATGCTTTGTAACTGTGCACTAATAAGCAGGAAGGTTCCTCTTTTCAATGTCAAACTCTGATAGCCTGAAATTTTGAGGTGTTTTTAGCATTACAGAACCCTACACTGTTATGGAGCCTGTCCCAACTTTTGCAAATGTGTTGTAGGAATCATTACACACAACAGAGGATGTAAATAATATGCAAATAATTTTATTCAGTTTTTATTTCAAATTTTCAGCTTTCCAACTGTTTTGGAAACGGTGCTGCAATTTAGGAATCTACTACGCAGGCTGGAAAGCCCATCTTTGAATGCATGGAGTGAAAAGGCAATAGTAGAAATTTGGTGAGTACAGACAATTCATGTTGATTTCTCTTAACCATGTTCCCATTCATTTTTAATCTTAAACTAGTTGCTCCTTTGCCTAAATGTACACCCAAACTTTAACCATTAATCAAAACATTTTCATATTAACTGTGTTTTTACAGCCCCTCGTTGTTCGGCCAATAATATGTCCGTGTTGCCTGCCAGCAATCCCACCAGCCAGACAGAACACATCCTGCAAAGTGTTGTAAGTGAAACTGAATAGGCCTTTTCATGTAAGGCACACAAAAGACAGGTGTAAATTATAAAATTGATGATATCTGAGTAGGTGCTGCAGTTTCAAGGTTTTAGCATTGTTCATGCTGGCTCGCTGTCACGGATTATTTGTAATAGAACAGAGCTATTGTTAATGTTATTAGTAACACCTGTGCTTTATGACAAGTGAAAATGTCTGTTGTGAGAAAATTGTGCAATGGGTGAATGCTGTGACTTACACTCTGTGCTGCAACTGCAATTATCTCCCCATTGGGTAAGAGCTCATATTAATGGTTGCACAAATATGATGCATAATTATTGAGAGATATGCTGCCTGTGAGGAGGCTATAAATTCATAGATTTGTCCATACCAGTATGCTTAGCTTGTCTGTCATTTGTGTGTTTGATTTATTGTTTGATATTATTTTGTTTGATTATTTTTATTATTATTTTTGATTATAGTCTGTAAAAATGTATTGTCTACACAATGTTTGATTTTGCTTACTTGTATTTACTTACATTTTTTAAAGATTATGACTCACAGTAAATCCTCACCGTCTCTCCCTGAGTGTTGAGCAGTGAAGGGGTATATCAGCACTTTAGCCCAGAGGTTCGATTAAGCTGCCACACCCTTCCTGCTCCTTATGCAAAAACATATGAAGTTAGTGAGTTTTTTTTTTTTAATCCGATCATCTATGAAACTTTTCCATTTTTTCCTTCTGTTACTCTCATATATTCACCCTTTAACCATGTTGCACTCACAGACTGGCAAAGCCTTAGATATCTGCAGTGGTGAAAGCGGGGGTTAAAAGTGGGATTTGGCAGGTGGGGGAACTCTGAGATTGGGTGTAGCGGTGCAGCGTGAGGAAAAGAATCACTTAGAAATAAGTCACAAAATAACTTGTTTTATGAAGTAGATTTTTCTTTGTCTACCGGCTGTGATCAACTGACCTGTGCTGCTACTCTGATATTCACTGCACTTTGTGGCTTTAGCCAACTAAGTTCAACATGTAAGCAAATGTTTCATGATCTGTATGGCTGATTTCCAACCCCTGCACAGTATGAAGCTAGTAAAGAAGGTAGAATTCAATGAGTGCCTCTAATCATCACCTAAAATATCTTAAATGTATTAATATATATATATATATATATATTGTATATCATAATAATTGACATCTGCTGCCCTTGATGCAACATAACACTGATCATGAACAGCCTGCTCTGTACCAGTCCAGCACAGAGCATCATTGTAAACTTCACCACAGTACTGTGAACTAACCAGTCTAGCCTCCACTAAACTGCCTAGTACAGTATTTTCATGCAGCCTTTGAATAACACAAAATTTGTTTACTTCAATTTGTTTTGCGAGACGCTTCACAAAAACATAATTCATCATGCACATCATGTATACAGCCAATATCTGATTTAAAAGCTGTAAAACGAATGAGGACATTACATGTAAGATTTAAATTTCCAGTTTATAAAATGTCACTTGCTGAGCAAATGAAATTTACCTTTGAAAAAAATCTCTCATCTTCCTCTGCTGTCCTGTCTTTCGTCCATCTCTCTCCGTCTCTGAGAGTGTCACATATTGTAGGTCGCAGACATTGTCTGACAAACTGCGCAGTAACTGCTTGTGTGTTTGGTGATATTTGTTGAGCTGTTTGAAAAGTTGCATTTGAAATTACCTGCCACTTAAAAAAAAGACTTACTCTGTTTATGCTAGTCCCTCATGTGTAGCACCAGCTAGATGCTGAAATACTGAGACCAACTTTATTTACACCTGCACTATGAACACATAACAGGGTCATAAAGGAAAAAGGATGTGTTGAAGGTGTGGGATGTCATTATTTTCTCATTACTGAGCATGTATCTCTGTGTCTTCACTGGAAGCAATGCCAGGCTGCAGCACACAAAAATTAACTCACTCCACAGTAACGTGCATTAATCTGCAAATCAGATTTAAACGCTTATGAACTGAAGGTGCTGGAACACATTCTGGATTGTTTTTGGTACCAGACAATCTGGTCTGAGTATTTCAGAAAATCAAATAACCACCTGTTACAAGCCAGGTATGCAGAAGACCACACTGGCCTAATAGAGCACCTTTGGGATGTGGTGGAACGGGAGATTCTCATCATGGATGTGCAGCTGACAAATCTACAGCAACTGTGTGATGCTATCATGTCAATATGGACCAAAAACTCAGAGGAATGTTTCCAGCACCTTGTTGAATCTATGCCATGAATAATTAATGCAGTTCTGAAGGCAAAAGGCAGTCCAATCCAGTATTAGCAAGGTGTACCTGATAAACTGGCTAGAGAGTGCATATTCTCTTTTGTTGTTAGAGAAAGACCAACTTCATGCTTCTTTTGATCTGCCAAAAGAAACCACACACATACAAGATAGACTGGTGGGAATCAATGCTGTCCAACAACAGAAAGCACAAAGCATATTGGACAGAACACGTTGTCTGTAAGGCTCTGATGTATTTTTACAAATCAGAAAGTCAAGTGATGTAGAAATCTCACTTCTTTGCACAGAGGTGTAGGCTTGCTTAGTTTTTATTTTGCTGCCTATACAAAAACAAGATAATGACTTTTATTATGCTGAAAAATTACCCAAATCTTATTATTTTGGAGTTTGTATTTTTATGATAAACTCTTTTGATATATTAAATGCACCTACAAAGAAAAAAATGCACTAGCCAACTGCTTTTAAACCAGAGAGGTAGAACTATTACCCTTTTATATGTTTTTGCCATCGCTGCTGAGGACAATTATTTGAAAACATACTCATTTGAAAAATTGCAAATTGTACATTATTCACTGAAACATAATTACAATACCACTACTAACTACTCAGCAGCAAAAGCAGCTTTACTTTCAGTATTGGGCCAATCTGAGTTGAGCCCAAGGTGACATTTCCAAATCCTTCCCACCCACATTCACATCTTTTGTATTTAACACATGTGAATCTAGAAGATGTCGTGGTTTCACAAGCAAGCAACCCTGCAATTTCACGGGATTTACTGAATCCACAGAGGCTAGCACTTAGCTTCAGTGACGACACACACTTCCATGAAGTCGTCACTGTAATTTACACTCCCTACAACTTTAAACAAAATAAGGTGACACCTGAATGTGGGTGTACCTGTGGCTAAGCCAGGTAAGACCACACAGCATGCAAATAAAACGACTTTGCAACCAGCATGAGTCACATTACTCTTTTTCTTTCTTGCTTTGCCCACCTGTGAATTCAAGTCACTGCTACTGGAGTTATTAATTGTAATAAAAACACAAAATGTAAAATTATATACTACTTGCTGTTGGAAAGTAATCCAATTACTGTAATTTTTAATTAATTTTTTTTTTCTGTAACCCATTACAGCCAGTGTTAAGGAGCACTTTGGGGACTGAAAGTAAGTGAGAATAGGCTGTTGTGTAGGTGAGGCTTTTAATTAAGTTGAAGGGGATGACTCACACAATCCACCTCTAAATGTCACTGCCTTAGCTCGGGCTTTGTGCTGGTCACCGTGGACACCGTCTGGACAGATGAATATTGCAAGAAACAAACTTGTTTATGTGCTTATTTATCTTTTATGTTCACCCTAATGAATGTTGTAAAGCGCATAATTAAAACATGTAAATGAAATGGCATTTAAAAGACTTGACAACTTTAATAAAACAAGCTGCTCTGAAGACTTTCCTGTCAAGTGGCTGCTCTCGTTTGGCATCACTTTGGGAGGCCAAATAAAGCTTTGTTTGCCTTATTGACGAGCCGAGGACCCCTACCATCTGTGTGAGTCTGCAATGGCCATTCGCCATTCCTGAATCTATGTCAAACATCTCTGATATGAAAGGGGTGCAAAATGAGGAATAGGATGGATGAAGGGATTAAGAAGGTGAGTGAAGGATGATGGAGAGGTGGCAGAGATGAAGGGTGAGGCCACAAGGGAGGGGGAGGTGAGCAGATGTCACATGACCCCCTACTTCAAGGCAGTGCAGGGGGAGTCAGGCAGACAAAAGACCCTGTCAGCATGTAGGTTAAAGAGGGGGGGGCATACACAGCAACACAGCACTGTAGCCAGATAAACCTGAGTGGCAGAGGGTAAAGATGATGGAATGCTTTTTTCAGGTAAAGCTGAACTTTGAAACTTCAAGATGTCTTGTGCCTTGTATGAGAAAATCATCTACCAAAAGGCCAGCACAGAGGAGGGCGGTCAGTTCTTGACATCTGCCTTCATCAAAATCACACTCCTGTGTCTACAGGACAGGAGAGAAAGAAGAAATATCCCCAGTGTCAAGAAAACAGTGCATGAAGCTAAAGGCATGGCTGAGGAGAAACTAGAATCTGAAAAACAGAAGAGCCAAAATCTGACTCAAAACTACACTGACATTTGCAAGTATTTAAAAAAATCCGGTCCAAACAGAACCTTACTCAAGAGTATGTGGAGTGTTTCTCTTAGTAATAGTGTTTTTAGTTTAAACAGCAGCAGTTAGACAGACTCCAACACAGATGATTTGATAATAGACAGGGGAGGGGGTAGATACTATATAACGGCAACAAACCACTGAAAGAGAAAATGGGTGGATATCACGGATACGGAATAATCACTTATGATATTTGTAGGATTTTTTACAAATGCAATGGATAAAAAAATCATGGCAGCTGTGTTTTTTTCTAATGCTAATATAACCATTATTTAGCAAATTCTAATATATTTTAGAGTAGATGATTCAATTCACTTAAACTTTATTTATATCACTCCAGTTCACAACAACTGTCATCTCAAGGCACTTTACTGTATATTGCAAGGTTAAGACCCTACAATATTAGAAAGAGAACCACAATATTCGACCCATCCCCTATGAGCAAGCACTTGGCAATGGTGGAGAGGAAGAACTCCTTTTGAACAGGAAGGAAAGGGCAGCCATCTGCCACAACTGGTTGGAGGGTGAAAGGAAAGAGAAGAGAAAAGTGAGACAAAGTATAGAGAGACAAGGACAAAACACAAACTATGGGAGAAAGAAGACCAAAGTTAATGGAATGCAATAGTGGGGTATAAACATGATGGTAGTGATAACAGGAGAGTTGAAAGTGCTCATTGCATCATGGGAAGTCCTCCAGCAGCCTGAGCCTATAACATAGCTAAGTGATGGTTCAGGCTCACCTGATCCAACTCCAGCAAGCGGTTTTATCAAAAAATTAAAGTTTTAAGCCTAATCATAAAAGCAGAGAGTGTGTCTGTCTGGTTTCACAGGAGAGGAGCGCGATAGCTGAAGGCTCTGCCTGCTGTTCTACGTTTGAAACGATACCTAGTTATCTGCTGTTATTCCTATTACCACACAAGAATGTCAATGCCAAACAGAATGCAAAATCCTGCACTGTGTCTCATGTAAAGATTGTTTAAAATTCTTGGTTTCTGCACTGTGTGTGCATGACAAGAGGTTGTGGTTACTGCATGGTTAGGGTTAGACAATGGAGGGTGCATTCACACTAATTCTGCCCTGGCATGTTTGACCTCAAACAGGCCATGAAGCAAATATAATCATTAACTTTTCAGCAGAGTCACATACTGATAAAATGTGTGTACGAGAGAGAGGAAACGTGCTTCTGTTGAGGTAGCACTATTCACCCTCCATAATGCATCTCCATGGCCCAAATACAGCTGTCGATCCCCAAGATCATCATGAATCAACACAACCCTAAAGGTGACACTCTGACTAACCCTGAGCATTTAAATATGAATCCTTCTGGATCATTTGATGTCCACTGTCAGCTGATGCATTGGAGGTGATATCACAGAGGACTATGAAACTATGTCCCCACTAATGGACATGCTGCTTCCTAGGTTGGACATAAATCTCTAAGAAATTAAATATTGTATGGGGGAAAAAATCCTTTTATTGGGCTGCTTGAGTTAAAGAAGTTAGAGAAGAGTTACTGAAGCGTGGACAGTGGGTAGTCCAGAGGTGGCATCCACACTTTGACTCTGTGTGCTTTTACAGTTGTGTGTTTATTATCTTAATGGCCTGTCTCTTAGCATGCAGCTTCAGTTCCAGTGCAGTGATGGGTGAGGTGGGGAGAGCCATATCTGGGCCCTCTTGCTAATTGAGCACAGCACCGGACCCCAAAGGTCTGCCTCACTGACGTTTTCTTAATCCATGGCTGTTTAACGCTGGCTGTGCTTGAGTAATTAAGCAGATAATCTTCAATTAAACTGAGCTCGACCCCACAACTCACTACCCCCAACCGAAGACAGATGGGCTTGAAGCACATGGCTCTTTTTTCCCCAGATAAATGGTCCACTTCTCAGCCATTCAACCAGGGTGATGCCATGCTTTCTGATGTGTTTATATCACGATCATTTTTTTTCATACTGGGCTTCAGTACTGCTGCACTGGCACATTTTTGGCCTTACTTGTTTACAGTATGGCTATAGATTATAGTGATCTATTTAAAGAGATTTTGTTGATTTTTAAATGCCCCTATATGTGTTTTTGTAACATTTTTGAGGACCACATGGTACTGTTATATATAGTATAACATTATATAAAATCTTTTAACTATTAGAAATTAATCAGACTGTATTGATTTTTACTCTTAATGTTAGAAAGGAGTAAAGCATAGCGTTAATTCAGGCAAGTCAAATTCAGCAGTAATCCCAGCAGATTGGCCTAGCTCATTGTCAGCCCACATCATCCGATGGCTCATCTGATACCCTTTTATGCATGTAACTGGCAAATCTCACTCAGTGCATACTATTTATGCTACAGTCACACTAAGGAAAACAGTGGTGGAGTGGAGACCACGGTATGACCAAAATTACCGCGACCATGTGCAATGAATTTGCATTTTTCTTGCCTTTGAAATTGTTACTTTTAAAGATGGGGACAGTGACTTTGGTGCATCAAGCTGGTGATAAAACAACATTAAGATGGAATCAGTCTGCAATCAGTTTGCAATTGAATGGGGTCAAGTTGACAGTTCCATGCAATTAATGATAACATGGCAGGTAACGGTGATAAATCGTCAAAGATCGCAAATCTGTTGTCGTCTGCATACACAGAAATTCACATTAGCTCCTTACATTCAGAGTCCTGCTAGACTCTCATAGATGTGAAACAAATTCAGACATTTCTCCACAAATAGTGATGTAGTAGGACAGCAATCTAACTGCTCGGCAGCCTTGCTTTTAAATAAGAATATAACCAGATTGCAACCAGTTGGCAACCAGCTGAATGGAGTCCCCATATTGCAAAGAGATGCATCACAGATGAGTTGCACTCACTGGCACAGACTGACTCAGATCGACTGCAAAGTGTTGGCAATCTGTCTGTGTTTATAAATTAGACTGGAATTATTTTCAAACCTTTGCCAATCTGTCTGAGAGTGATTGCAGTTAGTCTGAATCAGACCGCAAGTGTTTAAGCTGCCTCCCAGCAGACAATTTGTGCAATCGCCTTGTCATCATTACTGCTCACTCTGTTCCGTACTGGGCTCTTTCTGTTGATCGGCCCAACTCTGACTTTTCACATTTGCCTGAAGTACTGCGTGGAAGTCCCAGGTCAGAGCCATAGTGCCAAGTATAAATTAACTGCTTCTTTTGACTATAGTGGTCCTGACTGAAATGTATTTAAGCATTTGTAAATCTCATCTCTAAAAGTGATAAAAACATATATTTGATATTTGATCATCATTGTTGTGCTTACAACTTAAGCTCTCTTTATATTAAATGGGGAGCATATTCAAAAGTCATATCAAGGTAGGTATCTTGGGGCTTGACCCTGATCTAAAGCAAATCGTGATTCTAATTAAAAAAAGGTCTAATAAATGCACGCAGTGATTTAAAAGCTCATATCAGAAAAAAAAAATTATCTTTGGTACCAATTTTTCTGTGCTGGTGTGGGCCTTAATGCAGGATTATTGAAGTTTGGATCTTTGTTCAAGCACTGATTTCACATGTAAATTAGCTCATCATTTAGCGAATGTTCAGATCCTTTGAACCTGTGTGTGGTCTATGCCCAGTAAATAGTGAGTCACATTTTAGCACAGCAGCCAACAGGACCAAGATAATGGTAGCATTGTATAACATTTTTTCCATATATTAATATATTTTCAAAAAATCACACGCCAATTCTTACAAAATTTGTGTAGGTATAAAGATATATAAAGTTACAATGCTGTACAACAGTGTAGCTCAGTTATGTTAGTGCTGTGACTGCATGTTTCAGCACTAGATTTATTTGCTGAAGTTATTTTTAAAATAACTTTAGCTTGCAATTTATAAAGAATCTCTATTTTTTCAGTATGGTTTAGTTATAAAATCAGCACAATCCATGCAAAATACAAAACACATATATTCACATTTAGTGAGCTTAAATAAGCATCAAAATTACCCTCATCCTGAGCATTTATGTGAGATGCCTTATGGGACCTCTGTCCCATTTTACCCTCACACTCAACGATCCTCACAGGCTTATTACTGCTGCTAATACTTGCACATAACCCTCTCTCCCTCTCTCTGCTCCTTCCTCTAACCACTCCTGTTTCCACAGCGATAATTAAGCCATCAAAGCGTGCAACCATGCCCATCCTCTGTCTCTAAGGTGAGAATACAGGTCCACATGTCAAGTGGAGTGCAGCCACCCGTGTGTCTCTTTAAAGGGGAAGGCACAAGGGACAGGCAGAGAGACAGAGGTGTGTATGAGTGTGTGTGTGTGTGTGTGTGTGTGTGTGTGTGTGTGTGTGCGCGCGAATGGGTGTGGTGTGCTTTCACCACAGCAGCTGCGATGAGCTGGTAGACAACACAGTGTGATGTAGGGCGAGTGTCTGATACCTGCTGCCATACCATGGTGAAAATCCACAGAGAGCTGTCTGCGTCCAGCGTGGTTTGTTTAGCGCTTCAACAGGAGCTAAAAAGACAAAAATACCGCCTGGCTGTTTGGGTGTATTTAGAGCTATTTGTTTTCTATTAACATACACAAACCCAGAACATAAACACATAGACCTGTACCAATGTACTCTTTCCTGTTCTTACAATAAATTCCATCCACAGATGCTCTTACACTGCTGTTTGAAATGATTTTTCTTTGCTATAGCTGTGTATCTGATGGTGGACAGTTAATAAAGGTTGTGACGCATATCTTGGGCCAGTTAGACCAGTTATGAACATGGCTAAAGCACACATCAACCTGTCTCATTCCCAGCTCATTACAGATTGATGTCTGCACTGGGTATTGCTTTATTCCCTCTTTCAGCATGCAGGACAGTCTGATAGACTTCAGCAGAATTCCTTCAATTTCTAAACTAGACAACATGAGACCACATGCAAATGTGTCCTGGCGTTGTCAGTGATGCAGGATGCGTAACGGTAAATGTTGTGGAACTTTTTAATATTACACATTTGAACTCAAATCATGTTTTTTTCTCCAACATAACAACACTGTGGAACAAGTAAAATTAAAGTTTAAAATAGCAGTCTAATTGGGGATTTATGCTTCGGTGGGAATTCTACGTCATAGGTTTGACATAACCGCAAACCCTTCTGAAACCCTATGGCGTAATCTGACGTGCACCTCCCTAGAAATGTAACTGCACGTTGGGTCAACACAGCCCGCAGCTATTGTGATTGGCCTGTTCAGCACTGTACAGTAGATTCTTCCTGTGTATTTCTAGATACTTTTTCATCACAGTTTTTAAATTTGTCAGTGAGAGAATAACAATCATCGCCTCAATATAAGGAATAATTATCATAGCATCAATATAAGGACTCACAAATATTGACAGATTCCTAGAGGGAGATTGTCAAAACTATCAGAACGGATGTGAGGAAATGTACAAAAATGTGGGAAAGCTTGAGGGATAAATATGTTAACCTTTGAAAAAAAACTGACCAGTGGCTGGCACTCCACGTAAAACACTGGGACATGACCACAAGGTAATAAACACATAAAGCATCACACACAACCATAAATGCTGGCCACTTATGTAGGTTACATCGTAGGCTATACCGCAGAAGTCTAAATCAGCCGTAAGATGGGACTCAAATGGTGTTTGGAAGTCATGTGATTACGTCTCTTTCCACTACAATGGCCACTTTCTGTGGCTATTTTATCAGGCAAAATGGTAGTCTGGAGCAGTACCCTGTACAATGAAAAATAAGCCAAGGGTCACTGGTGCAATAAAGGTTTGATGAAAAGGGGGCCTGATCGAGTCTCGGTTCCAAAAGTCAGCAGTTGATTATTGGGAGCAAGACTTAACTTATTCATGTGGCCGTGGGCTGTAAGGATCCATGTAACATCAGATATAACATAAAAAAGACATGCAGTTTAACCTTTGGTCAGTGTCCTTGTTTGTATTGCATTTTTGGATGTGGTCAAGCTCTTAAGAGAAGATAGAAGAGGTAGCAACAGCCCTTTGAGGTGCTACATTTGCTAATCTTTGAATGAAATAATATGAACATGCTGATGTTTAGCAGATAACAGTGATGAACACCTTAGTTTAGCATGTTAACTTGCATAAGTTTAACATGTTGACTTACATTTGTTACTTTTCTTTTTCCTGTACTTCCATTTAATTTTTTATCATATTTTAATAAGATCCTCAAAAGTCCCTTGAATGACCTGTGACCTATCCTTGCCCCTCACCCATTGTCAGCTGGGCTCTATCTAAGATAAGTTGCTAAAGCTGCTGATAAAAAGCTTGTGACAATGGCCACATGTAATGATTTTTTAAAGTGCATGTTTGAAACTTTGACCCTGAAAAACTATTCAAATGTAATGTGTCAAACCATTGAACTGTTAAGTGAAAGCAGCTCTAACAGATTTTGTTAATTTATTGCTTCAGTACAGGCTGTCGATATGTTGTTGCATTACTAGAGTTTTTTGTCATCTGTGTATCAGTCCAAATGAAGGACACAGGATGCCAGGGTAAAAGCATAACAATGCAAGACTTTATTCCCAGGAAGAGGTCATACATAGTGGTCAGTCAGTGAATGCAAACTATGCAGGCAAACAGCAGTAAAGGCAGTCAAAGGGTAAAATCCAAAACATGTCAAAAAAACTAGAGGAACAGAAAAAAAAAGAGAGAGAGAGGAACAAAAGAAAAAGGAAACCAGGGGCAGAGGAGAATAGGCGTTGGGGGACAATCCAACAGCTTGAGTACTGGAAAACAGAGGATCTCAGGACGACGGCCTAAGGGCTGAATGACAGGGGAACATCAGTCACACAGGTCTGATACAAAGGTAACAAGGCAGTCAGGTAGCCTGTTCAAGAGGTTTGCCTAGCACAATATCTAGGCAGAGTAGATAGGCGAAGCTGCTCAGGTGGACAACCCAGAGGACAAGGAGGCAGGCAAGAGCAGGGGAGACAGGAGCACCTCCAATAGGCCAGGCAGAAGGTCGACAACAGAGCAGAACCCCTTAGAGGTCTAACTTGAAACCAGAGATGGAAGCCCTTTGAAGCCTGGGCGGGAGGCCTGCAGTAGTGACAGAACCCCACAGGAGGCTCAAGGCAGAGCCTTGCTAACATGATGGAAGTCACCGGGGAGGGCTGAAACTAAATAGGCTTTACCTGTTCCCAACAAACTGAGGATATTTTTACTGACTCTGGAGCAGTGGAGATGTTAAGAGGAACTGACTCTTGAGCTCAGGAGACCGAGGCTAGGCACAGCACATCAGACAATGTGGACACTGGAGCAGGAAAGATATCAGGCACCCCTGGGGAGAGGTGGACCTGGTATCAATCTGCACTGACAGCAGGATCAGGCTTGTTGCTACATGGCACAGGGGCTGGATCTGGAAGTAGGATAGCAAAGAGACAAGATGATCTGGCAACTGGGAAGAGCTATGCAGATGGTATATGTACACACAAGAGGCTGGGTAAGGCCTCAGTCACACAGGTCTAGAGATCTGTCAGCAACCATCTAGCAACCAGTGGCTGTGAGGGCAAAACGAGTCCCCAACTAGATAGCAAGTGGTGCTAGCAGTTGCTGTGAAATCCATTGTTAAAGCCCCATTCAGACAGGCCTAGAGAGTGGTCAGTGACCTCCTGGTAACCACCAGGCACTAGAGAAACTGTGAAGTTTCACTGTGAGTGAAACTGTGAAAAGTGAAACGCAAACCGGAAACATACACCATTCGCCTTCAAAGTTAAGGTTGCGCCTTTTGAAACAGGTTGGTTGCAGTAAGGCACAACTTTTACTTTGAACGCAAATAATCTCCATTTCCAGTTTGCGTCACACTTTTTCAAGTTTCACTACAGCTTAGAGAGTAAGTGGCAAGTGTTTGCAGACAAATCAGCATCTTCCATGCAAATTACAGGTCACTCAGGCAATCAAAGTGATCACAAGGAGGTTTTTGGTGTACCACCCTCCTTGCGACCAATTTCACCTGGCAACACCCAGCAACCTCCAGCAACCACTCACCAACCAGTTGGAGAATATGCATTTTTCCTACCAACGAGAAGTTGCCAGGAAGTTACCAACAGGTCTCTGGGCCTGTGTGATTGAGGCCTAATTGCCAGAGGTGAGACACATTCAGCAAAGCTGAAACTGATAAGGGTAGAGCAGACAATCACAAAGGTGGGAAAACAGACAGTGTTTACTATTTGGTGATCAACCATTATACTAAGCAATTATTTTCAGCTGCTCCCTTATTCACAAGGGGTCACAACAGCAGGTAGCTCAACATGTTTGATTTGGCAGATTTTTACACCAGATGGTCATCCTGCAGCAAAGGGATTTGTGTCTCCCCACGAGATCAAACTGGGAATCTTTTGCTTGTTAGACAAATGTGTAAACCACTACACTACGGAGCCACTAGTCTATATAGGCTCATTATTTAGTTTAATTTAGAATCTCTGTTTGATGATATGTGAATGAAGCAATTATGCTGTTTCCACTAATGGCCACAAAGTTTATTGATTAGTACACATCCATAATTAGAGTTGAATGGGTAGTGTTGTGTTCTTGCCAGTGGGATGCGCTCACATTCTGACAAAAGTAATTACTCATGATTCATGTGTTTTGCTATTTTAGGTTACCTTTTATTCTTTTGACATACAGCACTGTGCTATGCCACTGACATGAGTGCCGGCTCCTTTACGTTTTTTTTTTTTTGTGTGGATTCACTGAAGCAGGTGCACAGGTGCAGATGTACAACTCAGTACTGTGGGAGCAGACCTAGAAACTCACTTGGCATGTTGCCAAGTTGATAAATTTCATCCTATTGCAGCTGCAACAGAACATCAAAAGGGCCAAAGCCCTCATCCAGTCAACTACAGGCTAGACACAAGGGGAATATACTAAGACAGACATGACATGGACACTGACCTGAGCAGACTAGAGTGTAGTGTCTAAACCAAATGCGTATTTAAGGTAATAACACTAAGTTTTGTACTAATGGCATAAATTGCCATACAAATAAGCTCACAATTTGTTTGATTAAACCTATTTTATTATCTATACGAGATCAAAATCTAACGATTTAAAAATATATTGCTTTGGTTTTTCCAGAAGATTGGCATTGACAACTGTATGTAATGATAAATAAATGCAGAAAACGTATTTCTTCATGTATTTTACAGGAAAGGAGACACTGCTTACCTGTACACGCCTTTTGAAAGTTTTGTTTAAACCGTGATTGTGAAAAAAAAAAAGTAAGTTAGACTTGTTTCCATCATTATGAGGTCACATAGGCCTGCAAATTTTTATGTTTTTTTTTTTTTTCTTGTAAGTTGGTAAGGGAGAATAGTCCTTATCACATTTATGTTAGTAAAATAAAAGGACAATTAAATAATAGAACATCTAAGATCTAAAAAAGTTAATCCACTGCATAATATGGCCCGCGCCTCAAAAAGTACAGCGTATTTACAATGTAAGATGAGGAAATATTGATGTTTTTCTGCAAAATTACCAGGAAATTGCACACTACTTAAAATTACTTACGTTGTACTTAAATTTACTTAAAGTATAATTATTTTTGTTTCCAGTAAAAACCTGACTTGTTACCCCCTTATTCTAGTGTAGCCACCTTTAAGGATTTGTAGGAAAATATAATTACATTGTAATTTCAAATAAAATACACTGAAATTCCACTTAATCGAAGGGGAATAACACCCTTAGTCATGGGCCGTATTATAAAGTGTTACCCAAAGTATAAACCTATACTCACATGCACATCTTTGCATCTGCTTTCTGAGCATCTTCCATAGATGTGTACACATTTATGAAAGGTGTCATTTTTCACAATAATGTCTTGGTCCAACAACACTACTCATAGACAGTGATGAAAAAAGTCAGTTCAGGTCATATCCTATGAGCTCCATGCAAAAGCTTGCACACACACACACAGGGTGGATTGCAGTGGACTGCTGTTCTTTAGCTAGTTGTGTTCCCTCATGTTGCTGACAGCTCCTAATGGCGGTGGGAGACCTTGCGTAATTAGGAAACCGTACGCCTGCCATGACGCCTGTCTTATAGAAGCCAATTCCCCCTGATGTTTTCCTACACCACCACAAATCTACCAGCCCCACCGCCCACACACAACCACACACCAACATACATCATCAGTCCTCCACCTCTTTTCTCCTTACTGCCCCCTGAATGGCTGCCGTCTGCTCTCCTTGGCGCAGTGCCCCCGGTGGCAGCGTGCGCATGGTGTAGCCCTGTGTACTGGTACCTGGGGGAGGTAATTATCGAGATAAGTAGCATGAGGGAGGGGGGCTTGGTGCGTTTGTGTAAAGAGAAAGAGAGACGTCATGACCACATTGTGTGTCTGGATCCCCAAATTTGATCATGGTTCATCAGAGGCTTCCTAACGTAAGCAAGGGGAGCTTTTTTTCAAATTATTATTTGTATTTTCTTCATTTCTTTTTCTGCATCCCCACCCCACCCTAATCTCTTTTGTCTATCTTTCTTTATGTGTCTTATTCCTTCATTTTATATGTCCTCCTGATTTGAACCATTCACTGCATTTTAAGGGATCCTGAGGTTCAATCACCGGACTCACAAAAAAAAAAACGTTTAATAAAACCCAACCTTCTAAATGGCATGGGGATAGGAATTATATTACAAGTAAATATCTCTTAATAAATCCATCCTTACGATCAGTATCAAGTGGCTTCACCAGGGTTAGGTAATGACTGAGGCAAGGAGAGACTGGAGTGGCAGAAAGGGAACAAGAGACCAGTAATCATTCTAATTTTATGGGTGCTCACATTCAGGGTGGTGGGCTTGTGTTGGTGAATCACTGAAACAACATGCATGCCTGCACCAACACATCAACAAGGGAAGCCAGCACCTTAAGAACAGAGAAAAGCACAGATGATGTTAACGGGCACATCAAGACACTTCAGGTAGGCTGCAACCTTTAAATGATCTATGCCTATGTCATCGTTCATCCCTGGATTAATTGAACAAATATACATGATAAATATTTGAAAAATTAATCTCATCTATGTGATTAATTCCTCACTACAGGGTCTGATGATGTGCTGATAACAGAGCAGGTATGTGGTCTTTGGTCACTGGCCAGTGGTCCTGGAGGAGAGAAATATAACCTTTGTCTCAGGGACGGCAGATATACGAGCCAGGAGAGCGCCAAGGATTATACACCGAGGACCTCGGCAGGAGATGGAGGGGGGGGTGAAAAAGCCTGTGACCGTAGAATAATTTCAGCCGCTCTCCCTCCCTCGAGACCACACGCTGTCTGAGCCAACCACCCCCACCACCCTCCCCACCTCTCCCACCAATCCCATAACTGCCTGCCGATGCCGGATGTCTCTTCTTCTCCTCCTCAATGTAGTGGGGAGAGAGAGGCGGGGAGATGGAGGTGGTGGTGGGGGTGGGAAGCACTGTAGGTGGTGGAGGGAAGAGAGACAGAAACTAGAGTCAGGTTCATGTGCCTCTGCCGCTAAGTGCTGCAGCAAATCATCCCCACATTAGGAATATGGGCAATTAGCACTGTGGCACATCCCTCCAGACACCCTTGTGCCTACACACCCATGCACACACACACATAGACACGCACAGGCATACATGTACTAACAAAAATGATTCTCCACATCAGCATTCAAATGGATGGAGGGGAAAAAATATATATACACAGATATTTATGCAAGAGGAGTGTGGCCAGTTGTAGAGATCATTTCTGTTTGCTGTGTAGTTTTATATATAAGGTAAAAACAGAAATCATCAGTGAATTATAAAGCTTTCATTTAATTTTACTACACTGATATTTTATAATAAAATTTACAGCTACTGTAGAAAGTTAAAATCTCAGCCAGCATACATGTCACTTCTGAAAAAAATTCCCCTAAACAATAAATCCATCTTCAGCATTCAAGTGTAGGAAAGAGGATGCAGAGCGGGAGTTGCCGTTCCACCTTAAGAAAGGTACCTTAAAAGATTATCTCGGTTATTTCACCGCCACTGAGCCGGCACTAATAGTCCAAGGCAGATATTGAAGAGCAGCGCAGGGCCGCAGAGATCTATTAGAAATTCCCATCTACGCGCCTCATACATATTGATTTCTGACACCAAGCAGCAATGAAAGGCCCAGGGGAATAATATATTTAGCAGGGTTTGCAGCGAGGAGGTCACAGAGTGCATAAAGATTAGCTGCACAGACCCCTGACAGGACGATGTGTGAGCCCAAATTGTAGACAGGCAGCCACAAACTCATGCACACACCCAGCTGCACACACACACACACACATATATGTGTGCATACATATACTGTATCAGCTCACACCTTCCAAATGGAAAGCTTTAGTGCATCTACATGTTGTTGAAACAAGGCAAAAAAAAAGGA
>VUQS01016209.1:2577-12909 GCA_015108495.1 Heterochromis multidens | reverse complement strand
GGATGCAGCAAGAGCCTTCTCACTAGTTAGAACATCTGTTTTGCAGTAATCAACAGCCAGTGAGTCTCCATGCTAGTGAGGCCAACACCCACTGCAAGTTTCCACACTAAAATGTCACATACCGCCTTTGGTTCTGCCAAGTTGGGTCACTGGAGTTTGGCTCAGCTCCTTTAGAGGTCCACTCAGACAATGGTCCTATTGTGCTGAGGCTTGCAAGAAGGAGTTTATTTATAGATGGAGGATAAATGCACTCATCTTTTTGGCCCAGTGTTGATACAAACTCATCAGAGCGAGTTGGATAAACTCTGGCTGGCTGACAGTGTAGGGTCAAATTTTCAATTGCATCTAACACCTGAGGTTAAAAAAAATCCCCATGGTTTATGAAGAAGCTGATTGAAAGAACATTTAAAGGGTACATTTAACTGCACATTAGGGGCTGACTCCAGCAGCATGTAAGAAGCCCTTAATGAGCCTGAAGTCCTTTGGAAGGGGTCTACGTGGTTGCTTCCAAAAAGCCTCAATAGAGGAATTGAGACTACAAGAGTTCTGCTTTGTTGTTATAGTTCAGCAAAATTAAAAAAAAGGACATTCCATTCACAGCGCTCTCATACTGCATAAAATAAAGGCCTTCCATCCAACAGAACAGACTGCTCAAAGAACCTTGAATGCTTACCAAAAACCGAGAAATACTAAAGTCCCACTTATTCAGAAACCACATGAGAAAGGTCAGTGGCGGTGACTCATCGATGTCAGAGTTCTCCAAGTGCTGGCTGCACTCGTGCGGCCTGTGGGAAGGAGGATGATAGGTTACAGTTGGCTGGATCCAACAGCATTTTCTCACATGCACAGACAAACACAACCCAGTGCTGTGCTCAAGTGTGTGTTTGCATCTGTATTCACAGAATTTCGTGGTCTTTCCTGCGTCGTTTTCTCATATCGTTCTTTCTTTTCTTTTTCATTCTTCCTCTGAATATCCCTCTCCCCAACTGCTTTTAATATTGCATGCCTATCATTGTCCTTTCTCTTTTTCACACTCCTCCTTTCAGTTTGCTTTTTTGGCCACAGCAGACAGCAGCTGGATTCTCCATTCTCTCCTCCCTTTTTGATTCCTCACCCTTTTATTGCTCCTCATCCCGCACATTTCTCCTCAATAGACCAAGATGCCTTCTACCCTTAGTAACACTTTTGTGTACTGTGCAAACGCACGCACACACACACACACACACACAGACCCTCACCTGTACACTGACAGAGATGCACACACACATATGCACGCACAGGCACAATATGTGGCTGAAGTCACTTTTGTGGTATGTCTGAAGGTTTAAAAGAAGAAGGGATGTGTTGTAATTACAAGTGCGTCCGCAGTGGAATCTGTTAGGGCAGGTTGAGTTAGGGGAGGACCTGGCAACCTATCAAAGCTATCAGTGAGGCAAACTAACCCCCCCTCTTACATCTCCTTTCTCTAAAGGAGTGCTCAAATAAAAAGATGATGCACACAGAGGTTTATGTAATGTTCCGAAGCTCATTTTGTGCTGCAAGCACTTTAAATCAAGAGCAACTGAAAGGTTAGCATTTCGAGGAGCAAACACCTTACCAAGTGGGATGAACCCACAGCCTTTTAATGACAGAAAGAGGACAACTGTGCCATCCAGCCCATCCTGCCTATTCCTGCAATCCCCTGTCATCCACATCTGCTGCCTCTCTTATTAAGTCTGGGCCTTTCACTTCTTGGCACATACAACACATGCTCAGTTTATGCCTTTCTCTGTTATCGAATTCTTACTTCCTGCGCTTTCTTTTCAAAGTACATACACACCCACCAAAATGCCCCACAGGTCATAAACTCCACTCTGTCTTGGTTTCACTCAACTCCCCTCCTGTGGAGCGTTGAGGTGACAGAAAGGAGAAGAAGCCTGACATTGTCTGTTAGCGATACGCTATCGGGGGAGAGACGGGAGGGGTGTTGTGTTTGAACTTGTCTGGTTTGAGTTTTGCCTGTCTGCCTGTGTGTTTTTCAATGAGTAATCCATTGTAAGACTGAACACACACACACATATATATATATATATATATATATATATACACACACGCGACCCAAGTACTCAAGTACAAGATGGAAGAGGGGTTTTAGATCAGGTGCGATCGATTGGTGAGATGTGAAGGCTGCAGGCTAGGTTAAAGAGACTGTCTTCTTCATGTGCAAAAATACCTAAAGTTCTGAGGTTGGGAAAAAAAAAAGTGTCAATATTGGCTGTGAGGCTGTAATGTAAATATAAAATTGTCAGACAATGTCAGTGTTTTGGCTGGTCCTCTCTTAATTCCTGACTGAAATACATCAACAACTACAGGATGGACTGGCACGAAACATTCATGGTACCCAGAGGATGATTCCTTGGTGATCCCGTGATGTTTCTAGCATTACCGCTTGCTTGATCGTTTTGTTTTTGAGTAAAAATACTCAGGAACTATTACAGGCATTTGTGTGAATTTCATGGGCAGAATGAATGGTGACAACCTTAAGTTTTTAAGTGGAGCCATGACAAAATAATAGATTTTTCCATGACGGTGTGTGATTAATTACCTGAAAAACAAACCCCCCCATCAGCCCCAGGCACGCCTTTTGGTTACCACACATTTGCAAATGGTAGCATGCTAACACACTAAACCAGAGATAAGACTGTGCACATGCTCAGTAGCATGTTCCTGCAGGAACCTAAATGACGTAAAAGAAAAGTTGACATGTGAAACATCTGAAATATGTTACAGTAGTGCATTTGAAAACTACAACTATTAAAAACAAAATAAGTAGATCAAAAACATAATGTAAATTTGATATATAGAAATAATGTTTACAAAGTTAAGCCTACCCAGTGGTAAGACAGTTTATTTTAATCCTACCAGAGCTATAAAAAACTAGCACCAGTGCACTGGTGATAGCAGAAATGTGTGCACTGTTTGCCAGGGACATTGAGGGCAGGTGTGCAAATACATAGACCAAATTTTATGCAAGACACAGCAGTGGTTCACCTTGTATTATCTTTTCTATCACTGCTTTTCAACACTCAGTGTTTTTCAAACTCATATCCCGGGCTTTTATTTTTGCCGGATTACAAGTCGAGACAAGCTGAACAGGTTAAGTCTGTAAGTGGAGAATTCACAGGGGTCCTATTTAATAATTCTTCACAGAGCCTCTAATCTGTATATTGTCGGTGATTAGCTGTATGTAATGTACTTGCTGTGTTTAATGTATGAATCATTATTTATACTATGCAAGAAAGAAATTAAATAAAGACACACCACTGTATATATCATCATATCATATATAGGCTTGTTTATGATACACTTGGGGCTGTATAAACAGGATATCTTTAGGGGTCAGACAAATACGATTCACATAGGTTTGGAGATTCCTCTGTGACAAGGCCCGGATATAATTATGACAAAGTACCCACACTGTTCTTCCACACAAAGACCTGGTGGGAGTGTAATTCACCTTTGCACACGTTTCCTGTGTTTGCCTTAGTCTTTTTTTGCGGGGGGGGGCTGACGAGTATATGCTGTAAATGTGGAGCTGATGAAGCAGATGGGAAAGGAGTGAGAAGACAAATCACCCAAACAGAAGATATACGAGAGAACATAACACAGATCACGGGTTGCATATACAAGGTCTGTGTAAAATACATGTATAATAAACATTTTGGTAAGAGGTCAGCGTGACATGTTCGAAGATTATTTCAAAAGGAAATTCACTAAACAAAGCTATTTCAGCTTGGTTTGTATTCAGAGGAACACAGTTTTAAAAAAATAGACATTAAGAAATTTACCATTAACCAAATGTTGTGCATTAGACAAATGATCCCAAGCCTTCCAGGAGGAAAAATAAGATATACACTGAAAGACAAACAAGGGTTGTTTGAAAAAGTTTAGGGCCCTTTTTCTGAACTTTGTAGAGGATGTGGATATATCAGAAAGTCACTTGGAACGGTTGTTTCTTTTGAACCATGCAGTTTTTGTTTTGTATACATCGACTGGAGGCTTTATGTGTTAATCTGAACATTTTACTTTACTACGTTATTTACTTGTGCCCTGTCTTTTCTTTTTCTTTCCTCAAGAAGACTTTCGTTTGAAGTGCCATGTGTTAAATGGCAGGAGCAAATTATTAAATCTTTGTTTTTATCTGGGTTCTTTTATTTTTGCTTGATTTGTCATCATTGTTCAAAATAATATTGGATATATGCATTTTCACAATTTTGTATAGTATACATTTCCAATTTTATATATCCATCCATTTTCTTCCACTTATTCAATTCAGGGTTGTGAGGGGGCTGGAGCCTATCCCAGGTGCCATAGGGTGAGAGGTGGGTCAGTTGCAGGGCTAACACAGAGAGACAGACAACTATTCACACACACATTCACACCTATGGGCAATCTAGAATCACCATTTAACTTAACCCCTCTAACTGCATGTCTTTGGACTGTGGGAGGAAGCCGGAGTACCCAGAGAGAACCCACGCAGACACAGGAAACTCCACTCCCAGCCAGATGGTGGATTCAAACCCAGGACCTTTTCTCTCTACTTCTCTGAGGCAACAGTGCTTTTATACTATACTATACTTTTCTATACTGTAGTATATTTATAGTATCCATAATTTTCAATTGATTTTTATTTTAAAATTTTAAGTCATCCTGCCTTGCATGTCTGTTGTTGATGTTTGCTATACTACAGTATAATAAACTATTCTATGTATACTATACTATATTTACTATACTATGTTGCTATGTTAATAAATATTTACTTTACTATATTATGCTACATTTACTATACTATACTAAAACACAATATACTGCTGTGAATTTCTCGCAAGTGTTTGTCCTTCTCTCCTTATGCTTGTACCACTATTCAAATCCATTTATTAACACACCACTGAATAATGTAATTCTCTGTTTCACATTTGGCCATGGGCCACATCTGATCAAGTGATTACAATGCGCTCCTTTGACAATGTCCTTGGCTGACAGCCCTTCTTCTCATACACTGTCACCCTGCATCTGAGGCTAAACATTGCTGGGGGGAAGTCAGGCTGTCAGAAATGGACCTCGGATCATCTCGGTACATATGTGTGAACAGCAGATGTTAAAAAGTTTATTCATGCTCTTAAATTTTAGAAAAACTTCAAAATAATCAATTAAAAAAATAAAATTACCATAAGCAGGGTTTTGGAGCATAAACAGGTTATATGTTAAAAAAATAAATGCTACACTCACACCTACTGGCCAGAGTTGTGTAACACTAGTGTGTCACAAGCAGGGCTTTATCGGTATCTCTCCTATCTTTGTATGGCGCCGGAGTTTTAGTAAAACCAGCGGCTGCCTTAATTTCGGCATCCTTGGCACTTAACTGCTCATTCCGGACCTAACCACGTTTTTTTTTTTCATCAGTTCTCGAAAATCACTTCCAAAATAATACTACACGGGATCATACCTCTGCCCTTCCTCAGCGTACGTGGGAGTTACGTCACTTAAAAGTTGAAAAACAAATGAGACGTTCACTTACCGTCGTACATTTTAAAGTGAGACTTGTAACGGCCACGAGTGCGACTCAAAACAGTTTTTATAGTAATATAGAAAACTGAATTTTAGAAGCCATGCTATTATTTGATTGTTACAACGATATACAGTATAGATTTCTTTAAGTAAGTTAACCACATCATCGACTGCGTTTGTGTTGTGCATTTCATGACGAACACGTTAATGCAACAAAAGTTCAATCTGCGGAGTTGTGATA
This sequence comes from Heterochromis multidens, assembly GCA_015108495.1. Classification (NCBI taxonomy): domain Eukaryota; kingdom Metazoa; phylum Chordata; class Actinopteri; order Cichliformes; family Cichlidae; genus Heterochromis; species Heterochromis multidens. The sequence continues at coordinate 7,121 of VUQS01016209.1, read as the reverse complement.
TCAGTAGCCATGGAGGAAAAACAGAGCAGAACGGACACCAACATTGCACCAGGTACCACATGAAATGTGTTTGCTATATTCCCCGGTGTCCCCGGTGCCATAGTACACTAAGTTACTAAACTGACGACGTTATGAAAACTTCCCAAGTGTACCGTTAAGCTAGTTGACCGGAGAAGCAGCAGCACAGCCACCAACAGCCAGCAGTTTAGCAGCTAAAGTTTTGTGTTGCTAAAATTCATTGGTTTAAGTTACATAAATATGTGAGGTAAAAGCGAAAATAAAGTGTTAAAAAAATAAGTGGGTCGCATTTTAACAGCCTCGGTACGTTGAATTCGGGTCAGTTCATCGGAGAGTTAGTGAGAGGCACAAAGTTAGACACCATGTAACCTAGTTCAGTTAGAACAAAATGTATTTGCGCTGCATTCAAAACTCAGACAGTCAAGTACTGCATTTTTTAAAATATCATTAAAGTTACCCCGTGAAACATGACATTTAAACTCATTTAAAGTACTGAGGTCTTGTTATAATCCACCAAACACCATTTAAAATAAACTAACGGTTACATTATTACAGCTTGTCACTTTGGCCCCCTTCTATGAGTACATTATGTTTTAGGTTTTTGTTTATGATTACTGTTATTCCTAGTGTGACACGAGGATTTGGCTTCTTCTTGAATGTGTCTGAATTCAATTCTTGCATTAAAGTTAATCATTAAGCTTTCACCATATCATCTTAGACCCAGGGGGAGCAGGAACAACACAAGATGGCCCATGTGACCAAAACCCTGAGAGAATAATCAGCAGACAGTTGTCTGAACAGAGCCGCTTTGCTTATGCTGCTCTTTGTGGTGTCTCCTTGGGCCAGTTGTTTCCTGGATCTGAAAATAGGTAACCATGAAAGGATGAGCTCATCGTGAAATTCTGTATTTGTGGCCCGCATGGCAATATCAGTGTAGTCCTTGTGCTGATGAGTGCTTTCTTCTTTTATTTTTCAGCGTATTTAGGGAGCAGTACCTACAGGCCTTAGTCCGCTGGTTGGATCTGGATGAGTCGGTGATGCCAGTTATGGGAGCCTTCCTGTCAGGTTTGGGCTTCGAGGGCTCTGACACCTTCCTCTCCATCCTACAGGCTGAACCACTGCTGGCAACAGGGGCCACCCCCATCACGCAGGTGTTTGTCACTCTTATAGAGGAGGAGATGACCCTGAACTACAATTCGCCTTGTAGTTTGGTGATACTGGGGTCACAACAGTGCACAACAATTAATCTTTCTGTTTGTTGTTGATGACTGAAAATATATTGTATTGTATTCATCTTTGCAAGCCCTCCTGTTCCTAACCAGCTCTGGTTTTCTGTTACAGGATCTGGTGTCTTTTTCTGTCAAAGACGGTAAGAATCTTTAAAGAATGAACCAGGGCTTGTTTTGCAGCCTCCAAAGAAAAAAAAATCACCATCATTATATTAGCATAGTTTCATTCACTCCAACGTGTTAGAACTTTGTTGATGAAATGATTAGAAATAACAGGAAAATGCACAGATATCTGAAAAATAAGGCCATACAGACTCACTGTGTTAGCTTTACATGGACTGATTGTGCTTACGATCGTGTAGTCACCCCCCAAAGGCCTGTTATCATCAGGGAAAACCCAGATGAACAACTTTAAAAGTTGCTTTAAATTAAAGTTGCTTTAAATTCATCAAAGTACATTATTTTAACACTTTTTGGTCTGTCATGTACTCAGGCGAGTATGATGCCAGGGCACGGGTTCTCAACCGTCACATCAGCTGTTTGCTACGAGTCTCTCCACGGGAGCTGGAGGAGTTTGAGGGAACACTAGGAGAGAGGCTGAGGGAAGGAGGAGAGGAAAGCGAGTAAGTTATGGCTGGATGGTGCGATGAAAGAATGTATGATGGATGAATGTGGCTGAGTCGACTCTTTACGCTACAAACAATAAGGCATTTCATTCAGTTTAAAAAATAGTATTGTAAACTTTTAATGTTAGTTCATTTAAGATACTTCATTATAAAATGTTTTTGCTTTGATTTTTTTGGGGCCAAATCTTATGTGTGCCACACTGTTAAAATCACACAGTGGCTGTGCATGGCAGTCACACTTGTATTCAGATTGACAGCATGAAGATAAACAAGCAGCTAATTGTGTTCAAGATGTCAACTTAAATGGGCTAGAAGAGAGTCATATGACAGCAAGTAGATGTTTCACCACACAAGGATGATTTGTCTGTTTCCATTAGAGAGGAGTCCTCTCGGCGGCGAAAGAAAGAAAGAGGGCGAAAGCTACGGCGTTACCTCCTCATTGGACTTGCCACCGTCGGTGGAGGAACAGTGATCGGTGATTATTTTTGCTTCAGTTCTGGATCTTCGAAGTCTTCTATGTTGACTTCAAATATCTTCACCTGAAGAACTAATCACCTGATAACAAAATCACTGTATAACTATAAGAAGAATTTATGAATGTTGCATCAGTTCAGTTGTTCAGAATTTCTCAGTTTACAGATAGTGGCTATGACTAGCTTTTGTATTCTGTACTGATTGTCACCTTTTTTTTGTCTTTGCCAGGTGTGACAGGTGGACTGGCAGCCCCTCTGGTAGCAGCAGGAGCCGGGGCTGTGCTGGGGGCCGGAGGTGCTGCTGCTCTGGGCTCGGCCACTGGCATTGCAATCATGGCCTCTCTGTTTGGAGCAGCAGGGGCTGGACTGACTGGTAAGAACACTGGATGACACTGTGTGCTGATAATAATTATCAGTTATTAGAATTTGAACTTGATTGGATAATGCCTGCGTTTTTTTTTTTTTGTATTTTTCCAAAACACGACAGAATTTGGTCACATTTTAAATGATTAACCTATTGTCTCTCTAGGCTATAAGATGAATAAGTGTGTTGGGGCGATAGAGGAATTTGAATTCCTGCCATTGAATTCTGGGAAGCATCTTCATCTGACCATTGCAGTGACAGGCTGGCTCTGCAGTGGTAAATACAGTGAGTATGGCTTCTGCTGTCTCGCCACAACCGCCTCCAGTTTCCAATATTTCGGTGTGGGCAATTGGGAGAAAATCTATCCATGCATCCATCCAGTTTATTTGCTGTTTACCCAGTTTGGGGTTGCCGAGGTGGTGGGGGTGAAGCCTATCCCAGCTGTCATAGGGCAAAAGGCAGGATACACCACGGACAGGTTACCAGTTCACCACAGGACTAACACAAAGAGATAGACAGTCATTCACAAGCAAACGTTTTTATCCCAGTTGCTGGAATCACCAGCAATTGGGATAAAATTTTCCATTACAGTATGTTATGGTATAATATGAAGTAGATTAATGGCAAAAGAAGTTTTGGGAAATTAAGTATCTAGATACTTATATAGTATATTAAAGCTTTTTCCATCCATCCATCCACTTTCTGCCACTTATCTTTATCTGAGTCACAGCAGTATAAAGAGAGAAGAACATCCTTTCCCCAGCCACAACAATCTGTCTGTCAGTCTCCCTCTTCACTCTCCCCTCACTCATAAACAAGACCCTGAGATACCTGAACTCCTCCACTTGGGGCATCAACTCCTCCCTGACCTAGGGTGGGCACTCAACCCTTTTTTGTGTCCATAAAAATTAATGACAGAACCTGTGACAAAAGGCAGCACTGGTGGAGTCCAATACCCACCGGGAACAGGTCAGACTTATTGCTGCCAATGCGGATCAAGTTCTTACTACAGGTGACCAAATGGTCCATAGCAATGGGCCCAATAATCCCACGCACCTTTGGATTAAAGAGCTGGTCCAGTGTTCCTGCGACCAGGACAAAAAAATGCTTTGTTCTTCTTAAATCTGAGGTTTGAATAACGGACAGACTCTCCTCTTCAGTACCTTGGCATTGACCTTGCCAGGGAGGCTGAGGAGTGTGATTGGGGCACACTCTCTTGTCCCCCTTCTTGAAAAGAAGGGACCACCACCCCAGTCTTCTAGTCTAGAGGCGCCGTCCTGGATCTCCATGCAACGATTTAGAGGCCTGTCAACCAAGACAGTCCCACAACACCCAGAGCCTTAAGGAACTCAGGGCGTATCTCATCTACCCCAGCCAACAAGGACTTGTTTACCTCCATGCACAAGAAAGGGCCAAATACACAAAGGAGTAAATATCCCCTAAAGAAACAAACACGTCAGTCAAAGACATTTGCTACGATCTTTTTGTTGATATCAAACAGATGTGGTAAACCCTAGCAAAGTTCTGCGCATAATGTTCTGTATCTATTCTAGTAGAGATTATACAAACAAACCACTTATGATTTGCTTTTACATAAAACAATGCAGCTCTATTCCTGCAGCTCTGTTCCACCACTAATTCGGACGCTCTTTTACTCAATTTAGAACCACCTACACATTAAACGCTACTTTCGGCTGCTCCCTTATTCACAAGGGGTCACCACAGCAGGTAGGTCCCCAAGTTTGATTTGGCAGATTTTTTACACTGGATGCCCTTCCTGACACAACCCCAAAGGGATTTGTGAACCACCTACACATAAAACAGCTAACAGAAA
>VUQS01016208.1:2817-17629 GCA_015108495.1 Heterochromis multidens | reverse complement strand
CAGTGATAAACTGTATTATCTTTCAGGGCTTTAAAGCAGCTGCATTTTTCGGGAGTGTGCTTTGGATATAAGGCTACTACAACACAAATCTGTACTTAAACAGTGCATACACTTTATGCACAAATCCAAAATTCATCAACAGTTTCTTAATGGAATCTGTTCATAGTCTGCTTACAAATGTACTGCCCCAGACAGTGTGTATGCACAAATGTTGCACACCTGGCTGTATTAGACTAAATGCTTAGAATATATAAAACCAATAACTTACTTATGCATTGGCCATATGTATTAAATATCCATGAAAGTCATGCTGGATGTCATCACTTTTTACCCTCATTTCTTGGCAATATCCCAATTACGGATGCATGTCCGCTAACTGTAGTGAGTCTCTCATCTTAGGCTGACAGATTGTTGATCTGCATACTTCTTGTTTTGCTCCATCCATTCATCTTCTATCACTTATCCGGCTGCATCAGTCAACTGTGGGATTTATACTTCTGTGTTAAATCTACGCTGTAGTTACATTGTGACTGAAGCGCTTCTGAAACTCTAGGCTGTAACTTACACTCTAACCAGACATGCACCTCCTGATAAATTAACTACACGTCGCATCAACGCAGCCTGCAGTGAGTATGATTGCCCTGTTTGGTACTGTTGTTTCCCCCTATGCAGTTCCAGCTACTTCTTCTTCTGCCACCATTTTTAATTGACTTGACAAGCAGTTAAGAAAATGGATGGATGGAAAAGAATGAATCAACTCAAAGAGAGAAGCCCCAACGACAAATAGTGTTTCAGCAGCAACACTGCAGAGCAGCGCAGTATAAATGCTGGTAACGATGCTGCTTGCGTAGGCTACACTGCATGCTCTACATATATTCAGTACACAAGTATAAATTAAGCTCCTCCAGCTCCCCTAGAAGGACACCAAGATGTTCCTCCCAGTTTGTCATGCCCAAAACACCTCACCTAGGAGGGATCCAGGAGGGTTCCTCATCAAATGCCTGAATCACCTCAACTGGCTTCTTTCAATGTGAAGGAGCAGCGGCTCTACTCTGACTCCCTACCAAATGACTAAGTTCCTCACCTCATCTCTAAGGGTGAGTCCAGCCACCCTTGAAGGAAGCACACTTCTACCACATGTATTCAAGATCTATTCTTTGGATCACTACCCACAGCTCGTAGTGAGGGAAGGAGCTCAGATCTACCAGTAAACCCACTGAGGAACGTTAAAGCGTTTATGTGCCCCAGAGATGTTTGCCAACAAGCCGAACATGCTGTACAGAAGAGCTTAGTGGTAGTGACGTCAGTGTCACAAGACTGTGGTGCAGTTAGTTTATTATAGCCCAATGCAGTCATTCCCAAACTTCAGACAGCTGGAGCCCATTTTGAAATCTTAAAATCTCCCTTTAGTCGTTTCCTGCTATTGACATGATATAAGATAAGAGTTCAAGATCAAAAAAAGATCACAAAATGAAGAATCCCATGGTTTTGTTCCATTAGATCTCTTTCTTTTGTAAATGTAAATATTTGATGGCAATTTGAACTAAATTGCAAACAAAAATTTAAACTTTTTATGAATGAATGCACCACTGGCCTAATGTTAGAGTGCAATTAAACTTCAAAAATAATAAAAGTTGAATTAATTTGTGAAGATCATCTTGCTGAACCAAACGTGCAAGTATCTAATAACTTTTCCACAAGCCTGTGATTTACAGAAAAATCCCTTGGCTTTTTGTTGAGGGATGACCTACAAAAATAAATCAATCCTGCATCACTTCACTAACATGATCACAGAAACCAGAATAAAACTGTTCGTGTCATGAATCTTATGGTAATTTTGTGTGGGCACAATTACATATGTGCACTTTATTTTCAGAGTAACTTTCTGACTTTATGTACAAGAGAAAACAGCATTAGGTGCTCCCCTCTGCAGACAAAAACAGTAGTTTTATTTTCTGTTTACTTTAGTTTTTAGCCATCTTTTCATGAAGTCAGTTTTGCAATGAAAGCAGGTTTTAAATTCTGAAACAAATGAATCAAACTGTTGTTGAATCTGCATGAGAAGTCTCTGATTTGAAACCCTTCTGCTGAAAACTGTCTGGAGTGTTGTTTCTGTCATGCCCACCTGTTTGTTGGCCAGCACCATTAAAGGCAGGATTGGGTGAGAGACCAGCAGCTCGTGTAAATGTTTCTTAGCCACCGGAAAGAGCTGCGGGTTAGAAGAGTCGACTACAAACACCAGCAGCAGCGCTTTGGACATGTACCTCTGCCAGTACGGCCGCAGATCCTCTTTACCTCCAACTGCCAAAAGAGAGAGACATGACACACTGTTCAAACACAACTTCGTTTAGGGGGTTTTCAATATGTGTTTTTCCCATATGACATGTAAATTAATAGCAGTTTATTTAACAGCACTCTAGGAGTGGGGGGAAAAAATTGATACAGCATAATATCGCAATATTACCTCTAAAATATTATCTGTAAAATATCTCTATTTTATTAAACAGATTAAAATACTCTGGTAATCTTTTGATCACAAGGCGATTGCACAGGTCGCCTGATAGGAGGCAACCTTTCTTTAACGATTTATCACAGTTGATTGCTGTATCAGAAACAGATTGCATGCATTGCCAACTTGACCCCATTCAATCACAGATATCAGACTGATAGCAGACTGACTCTCTTATGGAAACATTTATGGCAGGTTTTAGTGACTGCTGGTAGGCTTGACACTCTAATTTTGCAGCAAAAAAATAAATAAATAACTGAAGTGAGATAACTTTATCTTAATAGATAAAACAGATACTGACAAAGTCTAACTCTGAGGACATAATTTGTAGTTTTAAAAAGGTGACAAATTTCAATATGTGTTTTTGCAACACTCAGCATATCTCAAAATGTAAAAAATAAAAATAAAAAAAAAATCGCAATAATATCGTATCGTGGGGTGTCTGGTGATTCCCAACTCTACCAAACTCCATAATCAGTATATATTAAATAAAACATGAAGCTTATTTTGCAAATTACAGTCATTATTGGAGTCAGAAAGGAGGATTATTCAAACATGCTCATTGAGTGCTGTTTCACAGACATATCCAGCCTTCGCTCATCACATTATATTTAAAAAAAACACCAGTATGGTAACAACAAAAAGGCTCAGCTCGAGTGGGTGACATCACGGTGGCTACGTCCATCTATTATACTGTCTATGGGTCAAAACAAATCTAGGTGTGCATTGCGGTGCTTATGTATGAGTTGCAAAACGTGCAAAAATGAACACAGTGTTGGAACTGACAGCTAGCAGTTACAACTGAGTGCATCATGTGGACATTGTGTCAAGTGGCCAAGTGTCTTCTGCCACCATCAGAAGTGATTTACCAAGATAAACAGTTAAATATGTTCCACATAAATGTTTAATCCAAAACAGTGTATTCATTTTAAGCCTCTCATTGCTGTTTATATAAGAAAGCAAATGACTTCAATCAAACTCAGACATCAGAGAAACCCACCAAGAATGAGTCAGAGCTTATGTCTTTATCGTTCTGGTTGAATTTTGCTACCAGAGCAGCTGATAATAGATTTTTTTTGGAGACTACACCAACTTCAGTTATGACTATAATCAATTAAATCAATCCAAAATAAAGCTGATCCAGAAAAGTAAAAAGAAAAAGCTCTTTAATATCTTCCACAGCCGTTTTACATCCTGCAGACGGGTTCAGACTTACTTTCTAGAAACTCGATGTGGCGGTCGTCTCTGTAGATGGAGACGGCGTTGAAGCCCTGCGTCGGCTGCATGTCCTGCTCCAGGCGGCCGGTGGACAAAGACTGCAGCAGGCTGGTCTTACCGGATCCATCCAGACCCAGAACCAGAACCTGTGTCCCTCTTGACTCCACAGGCTGGGACTGGAACACAGACCACACCAGATCAGAGCCTGACACTCACACCAATATTAAAGGGTTGCTTTAAGTAAAACTTAATTTAGTTTTTAATAAAGTACCTAAAAAGTTATCTGTTTAATTTTTATCTCAAAGTCAAAAAGAAAATCAGACAGTAGCTGATGCAACACTGATACTGCAGGTTAATAATTAAGAATAAACTGCAGATTAGAAATCCTGTACAGTTTCTCAATTACTGTTAGTCCATCAGAAAGCAATGACAAATTAGACCACAATGCAGGTGAACGAATGCTCACAATTTAAGGAAATCGTTCTGTTAAATGTTTATTAAAAAACAATCACATATTTATCATTAAAAGAAGCAAAAAAGCACCTGAATTGAAAATGTAATAGCTGATATTGATAATATGCAAAATAAATAATTAAATAGATCTGTTAATGTTTCAGATTTTGGTCAGTATTTAAAAATACTGCCAACATCATACAATACGAGATCGTCTGGATCAGTGCATCTAATCTAAATACCCAGAAACAAGCAGTTTTTCTGGTTCTCATGCTGAGTCCTCTGAAGGTCATTTATGCTTTAATCACCACATCAGTTGTTCAATAATCGTTATTATTGATCACAAATATTAAATATTGGCTCTTTTTATTTGTTTTGTTTAGTTATTACAGTTTTGTATTTTCTTATTAGTTTTTAATTTTTATTTCATTTTGACTTTTTGTTTTTAATTCAGTTTTGTTTCAGTTACTTCCCAGACTGGTTTTGCACTTTATTGTTTGGAAAATGTTTAGTTTTAGTTTAGTTTTTATTAGTTTCAGTGTTAGTTTTAGTCTTTTGAAGTCTTTCTGTATTTAGGGCATATGTCGGAGGCAAGATTTAGGAAAATCAGTAGAGATATTACAATGTGTAAACAGAACGTTTTGAAAGCAGTTGACTTGCAGTCTTGTAGACATCCAAAGTCTCATCAGGCAGGTTGTGATAACAAATTTTACCAAATTAAACAACACTAAAAACTAACATTTCCTCTATTTTTTTTAAATTTTATTTTAGTTAGTTTTGCAAGTTCACAAAATCATTTATCAGTTATTTAATTTTTTTTTCAGAAATCGTTTTATTTTTAATTTTAGTTAACTAAAATGTTTTTTCCACATCTAGTTTTAGTTAACTATAATAACCTTGGTTCCAGTAGGTCGAGCTCAGACATGTTTTCAGTTTGAAGTTAGTAAAATGTAATAATACATATTATATAACCTAAAAAAGTTCTGTTTTTTTGGATTACACATTTAATTTTTAGTTTTAGACATTTCATGACGTCAGTTTAGTCTGTGAAATGTATTTATTTTAATTTTGTATTTATTTAATTATTTTTCTTTACTTATTTAATTACTTATCTTGGTATTTAAATGACAAAAAGAAATGTTTTATTATGAATCCGTAATGAAATCAACTGCTTCCCCACGGAACTCTCCATAAAACCGACATTAATTTTAATGGAATAGCCTACATTTCCCAGAATGCCACGCGGTAACCCCAGAGAACGTGTCTAAACACGCTTGTAGTGGTAGGATAGAAATATGTATATATTTCATAAGTACGAATTTTACTTCTGAAAGATGTAAAACTTAAAACGCAACATGTAAAATGTGTGTAGAATAACTTCGTATACAACAACATTCGTCTTAAATGTACATTTTGAGCGCGGCTGAGGGGGAATGCACAGGTGAGCTGTCGTGTTTTAGGAGCAGCTGCTTGATAATTTCCATGCAGGTGTGTCCGGTGAACCTGCCTCTTTACCTGTGATGTGTTCTGAGCTTCAGCCGCAGCTACACGTTCAACCACAGGCAGTGTGGGCTCAATAAACTGTGTCTGCTGCTGCTGAGCTTTAATCACCGGACCCTCTTCCCCTTCTCTCTCCTCTCTGCCACTTTCACCGTCCTCTCCCGGGCGTGTTTCGGGCTTCTCCTCCCCGGAGGAGGACGCATAGTTCCAGATAAGATAAGCGACTCCCCCCGCCAAAGCCACGGAGGCACCGAGGACACTGGCTCTACTCAAACTGAACATCGTGCTCAACTCCCGGCTTTGCTGCTCTGTTTGGGTGCCGTTTACTCGACTGCTTCCGACATTATCGGAGTTTTGGTGAAAATTTAAATTCGTAAGCGCCTTCTCGCCCTTCTCCCCCTGCTCAACAAGTGGATTAAGAGACAGGAAGTTCTAGAGGAACTTCTCCAAACGATATTTCCGGATGAAGTGCGCGCTGGTGTTAATGCAGCTCTGATATTGGCCGCCAGATGGCGCAAATAACCCTTAAACGTTATAATACAAAAATTTCTCTAACGCCGTTATGTGCAGTCTGCCCATCAGAATGCGCAACTACTGTAATTTACATATAAAATATTTACATTTCTAATATCCAATATGAAGTCTAAATTTTACTTTTTAAAGCTATATTGTTGTGTTTAACTGTATTTTTGCCTGCTGTAACAAAGGAATTTCCAAACGCTGGAAAAATAAAATATCTATTATTACAAAACTTGTGATAATCTTCAAGGAGGGATGCCAAATATGCAGACTGGGGACCACACTGGCCACGAAAGGACCAAATCTGGACCACTAGGTGGCTTTGCAAAGTGTGATAAATGCAGAGAAGTCATAGTAACTCAAGTTTCATTAATAAAATGCACTACTATTCCTGCGGTAAAGGTACCTGAACTAGTACACAAGAGTAAAAATATGGAAAAGTTAAGGTTTTCAACATTTTAATTGCTTGAATAACAAAATTTACACAAAATACTTTCCTTCCAAAAAGTTGACATCTGAGCATTTTATGCTTTTGAAGATTGCAATCCACACATTGCAATGATATGCAAAAAAATTAACATACTGCTGTAACAGAAACTTATTTTTCTAAAGACATCCCAAGCTCTTAGTCACCTTTCTTGTAAATGGATGGGCCATTAAATGTGTTTTCAGAATTTATGTTTTTATATATAAAGTAAAGGGGATAACTTTGGAGTTGTTTTGGAGTTTATACTCTACAAAATCAAACTGAGGTCAAAAAGGTTACAATCAAATCATTATAAATTAGAATAAATCTAACTTAGTAAGACAAAATTACTGGTTAAACCAAATAAAAAAGCCAAAGTTTGATTAGCTCTAATTTTAACAATGAATAAAATTTCCTCTTTATTTTTTTTCTTTGACAAGTTTTAGAAGGTTGTGATGGTACTTAACATTAGTATTTTATCTTTATATTTTCACCCCATGATATTAAAATACACTTCTGGGTATTTTCTGTGATTTCAGATATTTTAAAGCATGTAAAGCATCCATTAAGGATTACAAAATGATTCAGAGCTGCAACAGTTTGTCCATAAATTAACAGAAAATTAACCACCATAAACTGGTTTATAATTTTGAGGTACTGAAGCCAGTTAAATTATGAACTTTTGAGATAACAAAGAACATTTATTTATAATTTCTTAAACAAATTATTCCAGCTGAATAGTAAGCTGGTGAACTGATTTTATTGAACTTCTCTCCTCTTCCTTCACATTCTGTAGGGCACCGCCTGGTTGGTCCTCCTCACCGGCACCCCTTCCTCCAGCTCAGGGGCACTCAGGAGCCAGGGAGGCAGGTTGCTGTCATCCTGTGTCACCCCGAGGTTCTTCCAGGTCCGGGCCCGGAGAGAAGGAGGTCTCCTTTTTTGCGGAGCCTGCTGGACCTGCTCGGTCCCCGAACTCGACGAGTCCGCCGGCTCACCTTGCCGGTGTCTCCTGGACTTGGGCACCTTCTGAAAGTTGCTGTAGCTCTTCTGCTTGATGGAGGAGAGAAGCCGGGCTCTTTTGTTGCAGGACTCCTTCTCATCTTCCTCATCTTCTTCCTCCTCCTCCTCCTCATCTTCTTCATCTCTATCCTTCTTGCCTTTGTTCAGCTGTGAGGTGAAAGTCTTGTTCTGCCAGGTGATGAACTCTGACATGCAGTCTGTCAGGCGGGAGGTGAAGTCTCTGTGGGTCATGGCGACCTGAGAACCCACCTCCTTGGTGGTCTCCTTCAGCTTCTCATACAGGCTCTGGAGGTTGGCTATCTCCTCCAGGGTGTCAGCAGTGATGAGCTCATGCACCGCGGTCGTCCTGCTCAGAAACTCCATGCACACAGTCTCCTTCTTCGGCTTCTGCTGCTTCTGGAAGGCCAGAAAATGCGGCATGGCCGTGTAGTGGATGGCTTTGGCTGCAACAAGCTTCTTGTAGATATAAACCACATCAAGATGCTTGGAGTCTACAGATTCCTTGAGGAAAGCCTGGATGTGGGTCCAGTCCTTGAGAGCAAGCCGGATCATCACAGGTGGTTCAGCAAGCTGCGTGTGGTAGAAACCAAACATCAGGTACAAACCCCCCACTCGGATCTGGTAGCTGTATGGAGGCAGGAAGTACTTTACAGCTGTGGCCAGAGTCACCCTGCAGAACCGCTTCATTTCACCCACATTGATGGTGCCAAAGAAGACATCCGAGAAGCCCATCTCCCTCCAGATGGCTGAAAAGTCCTCATACCTGACAGAGTCCATCTGCTGGAAGCGCGCCAGTAGCTCCTCCACATCTTCGGTCAGAGGGCCATAGAAGAAGCCCGAGTAAACACACGGTAAACGAGGCATCGTGTCCTCCAAATCCCATAGAGAATCTCTCAGGCTGGCTGCTCCTCAGGTGAGATGTGGTCAAAGCAGGTGTAGCACGTTGATGGCAAATTACCAAACAAGAGAGCCCACTAGTGGTAGGATGAATTAAGTAAAAACCATTTAAACCAGGGATCTCGAACATACAGCCTGAAGCCCTAAACTGGCCCTCCAAGACCCCAGTCTGGCCCAGTGAATGGCTTTGCAAAATGAGAGGTCATATTTCTGTCAATAAAATGCACTTGCAAGAGCTTTTTATTAGTTTCTTGTTGAATAATGAGAAAATGTTAAAAACTTAGATGATTAATTACATCAGGGTACTTTGGGGGGGGGCTTATTTTGGCAAATCTAATATTTGCTTTAGTATCAAGTTTTGTAAGAATAAAGCAATACTATGGGCACCTCATGTCATACAGGTAGGTAGGCAGGTGTAGGACCAGCATGTAGTCGCACTGACAAAAAGCCAGGAGGCTGAGCTGGAGGTGGCAGAGTTGAAAATGCTGAGATTTTCATTGGGAGTGACCAGAGTGGACAAGATTAGACATCAGTATATTACAGGCACAGCTCAGGTTGATCAGTTTGGAGACAAAGTTAGTGAGGCAAGGCTTAGCAGCAGCAGGAAGTATGAAGCTTTGGTCTTTGTTTGCTTGCAGCAAATAAAATAAACCAGTGAACCACACGGCTTTTGGGTGGAAAATTGACGTTTTTTTTGCTGCTTATGACTTGGCCATGGTGCATCAGTGACCTTTTGACTGTGTTTGATTTAAATGTTTCATAAATAGCCACTATAGCACTACTGTTCCCTAAAGAAGTAAATTAGTGTTCTTGTCTAGTTCTGATTGTAATGCGCATGAAGCATCAGTAGATGTGGAAAAAAAGAACTTTGGAGTGATGGATAAAATTAAAACAGCTGTTATGGTGTGCTCAGACTAAAGGCTCATTTTCAATACACCTTTAAAGAGTGCACCCATTTCTTTTAAAGGCCTGCAGATAATTTTCATTAAACATCAACAAATACATCCCGTCTCTTCTACAGCCATCTCCACTCATGCACAACACCTCAGATAAAATTATTAGGAAAAACCACAAGAGGAGTGTTGCTGTTCAGTTTTATTGAGGACTTAACAAAATGGAAACCTGTTTGGCCAAAATAGTGTTTTTCTGAAACATGCATCTGACATCCTTAAAATCCTTTTGCTTGAACTCAGACCAACATGGATTCAAAAGTAAATATGTTACTTCACTGCAGCTAACTGAAAATAAATGGAAATATTAAAGAAACATGAAACTGTCAAAATGACCTTGACATCCTAATACTGAGACTCAACAGGTTTAAGCACCATTACTCTAAAATCAGAACTTTGAATTACTCTGCAAAAGCAGTTTTATAACTGTCCTAACTGTACTGAGGGAAACCTGCTGTTTTTAAGAGTAGATAACAATGCTTAAAAATGCAATAGACACATAACAGTGGATTGAGTTTCTTAATGCATAAATAAAAATATAAGTTCCCATAAAATGATCTGAGGGAGTGACATGATTTAAACATTTAATTCGTATTTAATTGATCAGAAGTTTGTTTCTGGATAAAAATACAGAAAAATGCAAAATACAGTGCAGCTGTTAAGTGGTAAAAATATGCAGCCAATAAGACAAGTCAATGCACATTTAATGAAAAAATATTGATATTCTTATTCTTATTCATTCAGTGAAAACAAATGCTGCTTTTGCAGAGCAACAAAAAGTCAATATTAGTGGAACTGTTCTTTAAATCTTCTCTTTCCTGTACCTTCTAAAATATCAGAATATCAGATTAAATGTAGATTAGCCGAGGGGAGGATTTTGGTTTGAATAAATTAACTGAACTGAAGAAAAAAAAAAACTAAATAAAACAGAATTTAAAAAAGAAAAAAAAAAAAAGCTTCTGATTTCTCAGCCGCTCAGATGCTGACGGCCTTCTTCCTCACGTTGCTTCCCTCTGACTACCAGCCTCCTTTGCTCCCCTTCTTCTTCTTTTGCGGTGCTTTCTTGCGGGTGGCGCCTGAGGATGAAGGTTTGTTTTTTTTAACTGAACTGAGAAACTAGCAAAAGTGGTGTGCTCTGCCAAAGAGGCCAGTAATGAGTTTCATGTCAGCTACTTTAGACACTATGAATGGGAAAAGACCAACAGTTCTGTCATGGCATGGTACTATTGGGCTGGAATGGAGGGTGACATTCAGAAGTGGGTGAGTGAGTTGACACTTGAGCCTCAAACACAGGTCTGTCTTCAGTACCTGTATGTAACAAACTATCTGAAGTTAGCAGTCATTTTGCTTATTCTCAAAAGCTGGGATAAATTTGGGATTAATTTGGTCCTAGTAGGTAACTGAGCCTGTTGAACTGGTTGGGATGGACCTTGTGGGTAAATTGACCTTAACAGATGGTGGTAACTGGTACATTTGTGTCATGGCAAGACAGAGGCCTACCCACTAAAAGGCAAAACACCAGATGAGGTCACTAGTTGTAATCTTGACTTTTACAAAATTGGGTGTACCTAAAAGACTAACAAAATACAGTATTGACGTAAAATTAAGCAAGTATTTAATTGCAGTTCTGACGACTAATTCAGCTTTTCAAAGTCAACTATGGCTTGTGTGAAGCTGGGGGATGAAATTAACTACTTTGCAAAAAACTGCATTACCAGTTTCTCTTATGCCTGTCCTTGAATCATTGCAGATCCCTCAAACTGGTGGCTGACCAGCCCGAGAAATGGGATAAATTTCCTCACTGGAAGAAATGTCACTTTGATACAACAACAGAAAATGTATAGTTCAGAGTGCAAAGGCATGTAAGCTAACTGAAGACACTGGAACACCTCAAGGGAACTTGCTAAACATGAAAACTTCTAAGGATCTACAGCTAAGACTTGTACACAGAAATCTGCAATATCTGCTCATTTAAAGATGTCTGTATAGCTGCTTCATTGGACAACATGACTGTAAATGAGTGAGTTTGACAGTGTTAACTTTTTCTCATTCCAGATTGAATGCACAAACTGTAAAGTGGTACCACAGTGTATGCAAACTTTCCTTGCAGAGGAAGAGACTACAAATGCATCATGTTGAATAAATGGATACTGTACAGATGTCCTTTTATTTATGTCTATAAACTTTTTTTTTAATTTACTCCAGCACCCGATCCTCCAACCCTAACTATAGGATTAAAAAACTTAATGTCAAAAGTAGAGCAGGAGTCTGTCTATAACATTAAACTTCAAATGTAATCTGGGCTGATTAGTCATTTAATTCCTGATTGCATAGCCTTGATCTGAATCTGTCATTACCCAACCCTTTATCTGGAAATAGACCTTAGAAACACTGCTAAAGCCAAAATAGTCAGCAGGGGGCAGCAAAACACCACGACCATTAATGTAGAGGGAAGATGAAAACGTTTGAGGACTCTAGACGTCACAGATAGAGAAATGAAAACAGTGGAGGGTGTAGAGACTCATTAGAGTATGAATGCACTTATACCCAGCACCAGTACAACCACAATAGGTTAACCATAAACAATGGGAAAAAATTTTAATATAAAAAATAAAAGCTTATTAAAGTCTTAGAGACCACTCTTTCTTTGCTAGTATTTGGTATTGAATTGCTATGAGTTCCTGGGTTTTTACATTAACCATGTATGGAGAAGAATTGATTAGATATATACAATACGATATTATGCTAAATTTGTTTTAACAAAGTGGTTAATGTGAGTGTGAATGGTTGCCTCTCTGTGTTAGCCCTGTGACAGACTAGCGACCTGTCCTGGGTGTACCCCGCCTCTCATCCTATGGTAGCTGGGATAGGCTCCCCTCGCCCCCCCTTGATCCTGAATTGGATAAGTGTAAGAGAATGGATGGATGGATTTAATGCAGCCAGGGCAGTTGATTTAAAATGAATTAGTTTTAAACAGCTGTACCTAATAAAATGGTCACCACGTGTATGCTGTTTATGTATACTGAGTTTAGCCTTGGTTTGGCACCATTGGGTTTATCAACAACCTTTCACCCACACGCATGCAAAAACACCTGCAAAGATTACAAGACTATCTAAAATCCATTTAAGTACCAATCCAGGTTTAGTGTCACTATTTAAATCCAGACATCACATGCAGAGAAAGCCTGTACAGCAGATTAACGAGTCTTTCAAGTCGTAAGATGAGGTTAGAGTTTGTGTGTTGGGCATCACTAACAATTCAAAGACACCTAAAGTTCCAGTCTAAGGAGCTATTGTTAAATTACAGTCTCTGTAAATCACTATCTAAGATGTAAGTAAAAGGTGAATAAACACACACTGACATATAAAAATTAAATGCAATAAAAAAAAAGGTAAGTTATCTTCAAACAACTAGAAATGGAAAAAATACTACAAAGATCAGGGTAAATAGAAAAAGGAGACATGGCACTTAAAGAATCCTGAATTAAAATCTATAGGAGAATTCAGCAAGAACAAATATGGTGACTTCCATGGGAGGGGAAACCTTTTTAAAAATCTTATTTTTAGGCAAGATCAGCAAACATTTTAAGCATCTTTAATTAAATTTGACCAATAATTTTGTGCGTGCAGTTTTTATGCCCAACTTACAATTGAAATTAAAGTAAATTTTGGTAATGCTTCAAAATAAGTGCGCAAATAGGGTCCTGGATGCATTTACTACATTATTACTTCTAGTATAGGACTTTACAGGTATTATGAAGCAATAGGAACCCTAAGGTCTCCTCTACCCCTACCACACATATGTACAATAATACAACACCTGTATTACATCAGTGCTGCAAAAGGCTCATTTAATCTCATATTACAATAAAATATATATTTTAGGACAGACTGAATGATATAGAAAACTCATTCAAAGCCAGATAAATACTTTCAGTTCAAGCCACTACAATAACATAATGAAACACATGACAAACAGGTGACAACTTGCAAAATGGCAAAACACATGATAAATGCCACAAATGAATCATAATGCACCTTCCTGGCCTTTGTCACATACTTTTTAAAACATCATCTGTCTACTCATGTGAATGATTTAATTTTGTTACTCTCTACACATCAGCTTATAACTATTTATCTATTTTTTTTTTTTTATTTGTAGCCCACATTTATCACCCACACTTACAGATTTTGCTGTAGCTTAGTGTGTGGTATTGCAGCTAAATAAAAGACCAAAAATAACAACAGAAGCAGAATAATATTTGAATCAAATCACTTCAAAGCACAGATTTAGTAATTGTCCACTACAAGAGAAGCAAACATCAAACATTTTGTCATAGTTTGAGTCATAACATCAGCTGTGGCAGAGGCCCAAATATCCTTTAGAAAGCCAGAGTGGAGAAATACTCCCACGCTTCAGTTACAATGACTCTTTTCCATTTGCTGCTTTTCTTTCTGAAGGTCTTTGTGGTTGTGGTTCTTTTATCAGCATGAGAAAAGGAATCCTTTTACTCTGCAGTGTCCCCTAGCCCCCTCAAACACCTTTGGGCCCCTGCGCCTTGTTGGGCCTCCTACACACAAAGCCAAAAAACGAGGAGGTACGAGAGTTACAGGGACATCAAATAAATAAACTGGGGCCACATAAAGTTCCACTTCTTTCATGAAAACAGGGAAGTGTGGCTTCTTATCTAAGAGGTTACAGTCAATTAAATAATTGAATTAATCAATTAAATTAATCAATTAAAACTGATGCGGTAAAAGGTCTTTCTCACAACCAAATAAGACTCTGTTATTAAATAAAAACAAAAATGTTGACTAAAAGTTGTTAGAGATGAAACTAGCAGTGTCTTTGTAAAAGTAGAAGACCAAAATAAATAAGGTAAGTCTCTGAGGAAATCTAACAAAAGGAGAAACTTGTATCTATATCACTTTTATATTTTTGTAGGACGTTTTTAAAAAGGACAAAATCTGTGAATTAATTTAAATGAAACCACCCTCCCTTTGTTTCTAAGGTCCAAATCCTTTCCAGTCAACGTCCTTAACAAAACCTTGCTGGGCCTGTTGCCAGATAGGCGAGTGTTTGATGACGCAAACCGACTGGCACGTCAAAGAATAAAATCTCGCGATAGTTCGACCGTGAGCTTTTATAAGGACTGGCTCGCCCTCGTCCTCTCCGTTCGTCCTCAGTGCAGGATAACGAAGCAGAGTTTTTCTTCACTTCCTCAAATAACGAGGTTTTTTTTTTTTTCTGTCACCTAAGAGCGTTGCTTTTTTTTTTTT